>JACVTC010000012.1:1502500-1505000 GCA_016946835.1 Neocallimastix lanati (nom. inval.)
AAAACTTTTTATATTTGGAGGAAATTGTTTATTTATATTTCTTATTATTTTGGATCTAATTGTACTATATTCGGGACATATAAGTCCCATTTCTTGAGAAACGGCATTAAATATATGTTTAGGTTTTATATCCATAGGAATTGAATTTTTCTTAATTTCTTCCTTAATTTTATGCTTTGCTACTGATATAGACACATCAATTTCTTTTTCGAGATGGTTATGTAAACTTTCATATTTTAAAACCTCCTTTTTATCATTTAAAATAATTAAAGATTTACATTTATTTAAAGTCTTATATTCAGTGCATCTATAAATTTTTGATTTATCTTTCCTTTGAAATGAAAAATTAAATTTGTGTTTTTTATTAATAATAATTTGTTCATTTCCTCGATTTGTTTCACTTATTTCAATTTCTATAGTGTCTTCCATTAATAATTAAAATTTTTCAATAAAATATTTTAATAAATATACTTTTAAATACTTTGAAACTTTTTTTTTTTTTAATATTTAAAATAATAAACCTTTTTTTAATTAATTATATAATTATTTAAATAATTATTTAATTATTAATTATTTATTATTTCTTTATTTACTATTTTATTTATTTATTTTTATTTTTTATTTTATTTTATTTTTTTTATTTTTTAATGCTTAAAAAATAAATTTTTATTTATTTTTTTTATTTTTTAATGCTTAAAAAATAAATTTTTATTTATTTTTATTTTATTTTTTAATGTTTAAAAAAAAGATTTCTTATTTCTTATTTTTTTTTTTTTTTTTTAAGCATTAAAAGATAAAATGTTTATTTATTTTTATTTTATTTTTCAATGTTTAAAAAAAAGTTTTCTTATTTCTTATTTTTATTTCATTTTTTAAGCATTAAAAAATAAAATGTTTATTTTTTATTTTATTTTTCAATGTTAAATAGAAATACCTAACCTAATTATTATTTATTGAAGTGTTGTATTTCGCCAAAAGTTGAATTTCGTCCAGTTGAATTTCGCCAAATTCTTGGTGGCTTATAAATTTTCGTCATAAAATATCACCACATTTATTATTCACGCCATATTGTGAATATATGGCTTTTTAAAAATTGTAGAAAAAAGCCACAAAATTATGATACAATTAAATATACGCCCCACGTAAGATTACGTGTTTGAAAATTTTTGAGAATTGTAATTTTATTTATTTAATTAATTAATTATTATTCATTAAATTTTTAATAAAATTAAGTGGCTTAAAATTAAAAATATTTAAGCCATACAACAAAATACAAATTTATGTAATAAAAATTTTCGAAATGCACACTCCCCGCATTTAATTTAGAATAATTAAGTGCCAGTAACTCTTTATCATAAAATATATTAATAAAATTGACATAATTATAAACCATAAATTCATAACCTTTAACATAAACAATAAAAAATAAAAATTAATAATTAATAATTAAAAAAAAAAAAAAAAAAAATTAAATATAAGAATTAAAAACTAAATATTAAGTATTAAATATATTTAAAAAAAAAAAAAAAAATTGTTCCACTTCTAAATAAGATAAAATGTAAAATAATATATATACATATAATTTATATTTAATTATTCAATATCAAGATAAATGATGCTCTCTCTTTTTTTTTTTTTTTTTTTTTTTTTTTTTATTAATACTCTTTCAAAATATTCAATTATTTAATTTCAATAACCTTCCTATTCTTTGACCCATTTTTCTAAACTTTTATAAATCCAATTTTTATTTTTTATTATTTTTTTTTATTAGTAATTCAGTATTTATTTTTTATTTATTTATTTATTTATTATTATTATACTTCAGTATTTATTTTATTTATTTTTTATTTTATTAATATTTTATATATTATATGAAACTATTTGTTCATTTTTAAAAGTGATATTTACAAATTAAATAATTAAATAATAGTTACTTATATATATTTTTAAGGTGTTGTCGAAATGTCCATTCAAAGAATTTTTGTTTACAAAAAATTTTAATTTTTTTTTTGTTTGTTTGTTTGTTTGTTAAGTTGTTTAAGACTCATTGATATTTAAATACTAAGTCATATAATAAAAAAAATAAAAAAAAATAAAATAAAAATAAAAATAAAAATAAAAATAAAAATAAAAATAAAAATAAAAATAAAAATATAAATATAAATAAAAATAAAAATAAAAATAAAATTAAAAATTAAATTTCATAATTAATTATTTAGATAATATAATATTAGGAATAGTTAAAAATATGTAATACTAAAAAAAAAAAAAGAAAAAAAAAAAAGTATCCACATCATTCTAAATTAATCCATTAAAATACTTTTTTTTTTTTTTTTTTTTTTTTTTTTTTTTTTTTTTTGTATTACATATTTTTACTTTACACTTTATTGCTTTATTTCTAATTTTTATTATTATTATTATTATTATTATTATTATTATTATTATTATTATTATTATTATTATTATTATTATTATTATTATTATTATTATTATTATTATT
>JACVTC010000012.1:1507500-1602500 GCA_016946835.1 Neocallimastix lanati (nom. inval.)
AATAAATAAATAAATAAATAAATAAATAAAAATTTTTTTTTCTTGTTCTTTACCTGATTTCTCATCCCATTTTAAAGTTTCTTTGGAATATTGTTCATTCTCTTCAAATAAAGATTTTGCACCATAACGAAGGATACTTAACATATCATCTTTTTCAATTGGAATTTGATTTTTACTTAAAGAATTCACTATTAATTGATTTAACGCAAGTTTTCGATTACCAACTTGAATAATACGTTCTTCTGCACTATCTTTTATTACTAACTTATAGGCGGCTACTACCTTTTTTTGACCAATACGATGAGCTCGACTCAACGCTTGAATATCTGCCTGAGGATTCCAATCATGATCATACATAATAACGGTATCCGCTGTTGTTAAGTTAATACCTTGACCTCCAGTACGAGTAGTTAATAGAAAGATGAAGAGATCAGAATCTGGTGAATTGAAGGCATCAATTCTTCGTTGTCTTTCACGGAAAGATGTGTCACCATCCAGACGGGTATACCGATAATTTTCAAAATAGAGGAATCGCTCCAAAAGATCTAATAAAGTTTTCATTGTACTAAAAATAAGGACACGATGATTTTGTTCTTTTAACTTTTTAAGCATAATCTTTAAGAGTTGGAATTTTCCACAAGCATCAACTAAATGAGTATATTCTTCATTAATATCCTTAAATTGAGGTTCAATTCCTTGATTAAGGTAAGGATGATTAAGACATTTTTTCAATTCTGCTAATACATTATTACTGGAAGATAAAGAAGCTTTCTTTATCATGTCTGAAGTTAACATATTGAAATTTTTTTCCAAAATTCCCTTATATACTCGTTTTTGAAGACTTGTCATTGGTACTGGAACTATTAAAATAATATATATATATATATAATAAAAAAAAAATAATAAAAAAAAAATAAAAAAAATAAAAAAATAAAAAAATAAAAAAATAAAAAAAATAAAAAAATAAAAAAATAAAAAAATAAAAAAATAAAAAAATAAAAAAATAAAAAAAATAAAAAAATAAAAAAATAAAAAAATAAAAAAATAAAAAAATAAAAAAATAAAAAAATAAAAAAATAAAAAAATAAAAAAATAAAAAAATAAAAAAATAAAAAAAATAAAAAAATAAAAAAATAAAAAAATAAAAAAATAAAAAAATAAAAAAATAAAAAAAATAAAAAAATAAATAAATAAATAAATAAATAAATAAATAAATAAAAAAATAAAAAAAAAATTTAGTAATATTAAAAAATAAATTTAAATTTAAATTTATATATAAATTTATATATAAATTAAAAAATTAATTTCAAATATACAAAAAATTAATATGTGATGATTAACTTACCGATAGTTTCTGTTTTTGGTGGTAAATTCAATACCAACGATTTTGATCTTCTTAACATATAGGATTTTAATTTTTGTCTTATCCATTTCAATTTTTCTTCATCAATTGTTTCTGTTTCAAATTCCTTTTGTATATTTTTGGTATCATGGAAATTGACAGGATCAAGGAAGGAAAGAATATTTAAGAGTTCAAGAAGATTATTTTGTAATGGTGTACCGGTGAGAACGACCTTAAAATCAATTTTAAGTTTATTAATGGCGGTTACCAATCGTCCATTTTCCGTTTTAAGACAGTGTCCTTCATCCACGACGACAGCCTCCCATTTAGGACGGATAGATTTAAATAAGGAATGATCTGCAAGAAAGACAGTTGGAGTGGTAATTAATACATGGCAATTAAGCATTTTTCGACCATACCCTGAAAATTTAACACTTTTACAATAGAAAAGATACTGACTAATAATATTTCTACTTTCTTTTTTACCTTCATATTTGATAATAATCATATTTGGAACCCACTTCTTAAATTCTCTATACCAATTATCAATAGTCGAAAGTGGGACTATAATTAAAAATGGATAACAATTATATTTTTCTCTAATTGTACTAAGAAAAGCAATAATTTGAATTGTTTTTCCTAAACCCATTTCATCTGCTAGTATACAACTTTTACGTTTTGTCCAATTATATAATAACCAATTAACACCATCCAATTGATAATCCTTTAATTTTCCTCCAACAACAGATGGATGTTGTTTTTTTAATGCTTTAAATTTATTTACAAAATAGATATCATTTCTAATAATATCATCATAGGATGTTGGTTCTGTAAATGCTACTGCACGTATCTTTAAAAAGTATTCTAATGCCTGTCGATAGTCTACTATATCATTTTGCTCCGGGTCAGGATAGTCTTCCCATGTAATATCGGAGAAGGGTAATCCTACCCATTTAATTAATATTTTATTTAATTTTTTTTCAAAATCAATGACATTTGTAATTTTTCCTTTATCCTCAAAAAAATTATTTAGTTCCGATCGTTTTAAAAATTGTACATCTAAAATCATTTCTACTTTATAATATTCTGGATTGATCGCATCTTTTTCAGATTTTGGCCATACTGGAGGTCTACCATATAAAGATGACACGGAATTATCCTTTTTAACACTATTCATAAATTCTGTATATTTTCTTTTATTAACTGCCTTTAACCAATCCTCTGGGACCCAATCTACATGTAAATATGAAACTTTTTCAAATTTGACGAGATATTCACGTATTTTTGTTTCTTCTGTTTCACCAATATCTCTATAGGTCAATATTTTTTGAACACCAGAATTCCAACATAAACAACGATAGCATAAAAACTCTAAAAATACATATATTTAAATGATAATTTTTTTTTTTTTTTTTTTTTTTTTTTAAATTTAAAATGAAATTATTTTATTACAGTATATAATAATAATAATAATAATAATAATAATAATAATAATAATAATAATAATAATAATAATAATAATAAATTATAAAAATAAAATAAATTAATAATTTTATTATTAAGTAATTATTATGTATTATTATAATAAATATCAAGTTTATTTTCATTTAAAAATTAATGATTATTACAAATTTTAATTTTTAAAGCATATATAAGATATATAAGTACAAATAATTACTATAATTATTATTATTATTTTTTTTTTTTTTTTTTATGAATAATATACTTACCAGATTTAATATATTTAACAATTTTATTTTCTAAAAAATTAGTTCTTTTCTTAATTTCTTGTATCATACAATCAAAATGAGCAGATACATCACATCTCGAACATCTAAAAAAGTTTAATTTTTCTACTTTTTTTAAATATTCTTGACTCTTATTATTATGAATGCAATTGACTTTACAAGTTGGTTCAACCTCTTGACAAAGTATACATAATGTTGCATTTTCTTCATATTTCTTTTTATTTTTTTTATATCCTGGCATACATTTGATATGATAAGAGGAAGAACATTTTTTACAAGAATAAAATGGTCCATCATTATTTGGTTTGAAATTCTCTTCGTTTTCACAATAAATACATCTTTTATATGATACATTTTTGAAAAATGAACCGATATGCTCTATGAAATCGTTTTCATCATTTTTGACTTTTAATTCCTCTCTATATTTTTCTATAGCTTTTTTACAATGATATAATTGACTTGGCTTTTTCTTTATTTTATTTTATTTAAATTTTTTTATATATTTTTATTTATTTATTTATTTATTTATTTATTCATTTATTTATTTATTTATAATATTGTTATTTTTTTAATAATATAAATGTTATTATTATTATTATTATTATAATTATTATTATTATTATTATTATTATTATTATTATTATTATTATTATTATTATTATTATTATTATTATTGTTATTATTATTATTATTATTATTATTATTATTATTATTATTATTATTATTATTATTATTATTATTATTATTATTATTATTACTTACATAAATATATTTTCCATCATTAGTTTTAATTTTGTATAATATATTTCTCTTTTTTTTCTTTTTATAAATAATACTAATATTAGGATTTATTTTTGGATATTCAAGTTTTAACTATATATATATGAAATTCAAAATTAATATAGAATTATAATTATATTTATAATAAATATATAATTAAATTTTAATTAATGTAAACATCAAAAGTAAGTTTATTTTTAATAGAAAAAAATTATTAAAAATAAATTGAAAATTCATACATTTATTCTTTTTTCTATTCCCTTTATTAATTTTAGTCTTTTAACCGATCTCATTAGAATATAGTTATGACCTTTATATAATTCATCATCAACTTTATTTATTTTTCTTTTAAGTTTACTCAATTTTCTATTTATATCTGTCCAATTTATATTTTCAGATGAATCTACATCCATTGCTACAGTAATATCATGATTACTATATTTATCTATGTAATTTATTTGAAAAAATTAATAGTTTAAAATATTAAAAAATACT
Source organism: Neocallimastix lanati (nom. inval.) (assembly GCA_016946835.1). NCBI lineage: Eukaryota > Fungi > Neocallimastigomycota > Neocallimastigomycetes > Neocallimastigales > Neocallimastigaceae > Neocallimastix > Neocallimastix lanati (nom. inval.). The sequence goes on from JACVTC010000012.1 coordinate 1,511,866, forward strand.
AAAATTAAATATATATATATATATTTATTTTAAAAATTATTTAAATTTAAAACTAAATTTTTAAATATTTTACCATTAATTTCCTTTTTAATATTACTTTTTGAAAGATCAATAGTACTATAGCTATTATTGGTTTTACTAGCATCAGATAATGATTCTTTTGATATATTATTAATTTTATTTGATGAAATTATTTATTTTAAAATGGGTGGGATTGAAATATTTTATGTAAAAAATAAAAATAAATTATGAATTAAATCATATTTTAAAATTATTTAAATTTTAAATTAAATTTTTAATAGTTTACCACTAAATTCCTTTTTATTGTTTTCCAAAATATCAATACTTTTATTATAATTATTATTGTAATTATTATTATTATTATTATTATTATTATTATTATTATTATTATTATTATTATTATTATTATTATTATTATTATTATTATTATTATTATTATTATTATTATTATTATTATTATTATTATTATTATTATTATTATTATTATTATTATTATTATTATTATTATTATTATTATTATTATTATTATTATTATTATTATTATTATTATTATTATTATTATTCGAAGATGTTAAAGATTCTTTTGATATAAAATTAATATTATTAGTCTTATTCGAGCAACCGGTTAATGATTCGTCTGATATGTTATTGATGTTGTTGTTGTTATAGTTTTTGTTGTTGTTTTCTGTTGTTTTTTAGTTGAAAAAAAATTGATAATTTGAAATATTATATATTAAAATTAAATATATAAATATATATATGATTATTTTATAATTATATAAAATTAAAACAAAAATTTTAATGTTTTACCATTAAATTCCTCATCATCATCTTCTACAAGATCAATAATAATAATATCATTATTATTAGTTTTATTTGAGTTGGATAATGATTCTTTAGATATATTACTATTGTTGTTGCTTTCTGTAATTATTAATTATAAAATTTATAACGTTAGTATTTGAAATTATTGTGTATAATATAAAAATAAAATACATATTAAAATAAAATTTGTATTAAATTATTTTAAAATTCAAATAAATTTTAAATATTTTACCATTAAATTCCTTTTTAACAATGTTTTTTATAACGTTATTGTTAGTTTTGTTCAAATATGATAAAGACTCTTTTAATATATTATTGTTATTATTATTATTATTATTATTATTATTAGTTTTATTCAAACCAGTTAAAAAATTTTTTGATATATTATTATTAGAATTAGTTAAAAATTCCTTTGATATATTATTATTATTTGAATCAGCTATAAATTCTTTTGATATATTATTATTATTATTAAAGCCATTATTAATTTTAAAATTATCTGAACAAAACATTTTTAAAAATATAAAAATTATATATATAATTAACCAAGTGTTAAAATTATTTTAAAATTTAAATTAAATTATTAATATTTTACCATTAAATTTCTCTTTATCGTCTTCTACAAGATCAATAATAATAATATCATTATTTTTGGTTTTATTTGAGATGGATATTGATTCTTTTGACATATTATTATTATTTCTGTTTTCTGTAATGTACGATTATAAAATTTATTAAATTTGTATTTGAAATTATTATGTAAAATATAAAAATAAAATGTATATTAAAATAAATTATGTGTTAAGATATTTTGAAATTCAAATAAATTTTAAATAATTTACCATTAAATTCCTTTTTAACAATGTTTTTTATAATGTTATTGTTAGTTTTGTTCAAATGTGATAAAGACTCTTTTAATATATTATTATTATTATTATTATTATTATTATTATTATTATTATTATTATTATTATTATTATTATTGTTATTGTTATTGTTATTGTTATTGTTATTAATATTATTATTATTGTTGTTGTTATTATTTGCTGTTGTAATAAATTTTAAAATTATTTGAATGATACATTTTTTAAAAATATAAAAATTAAATATATAATTTACAATAAGTTATAATTACTTTATATTTTAAATTAAATTTTTAATATTTTACCATTAAATTCCTCTTTATCATCATCTAAAAGATCAATAATAATAATATTATTATTTTTAGTTTTATTTGAGTCGGATGATAATTCTTTTGATATATCATTATTATTGTTGTTTTCTGTAATTAACAACATAAATTTTATTAAATTTGTATTTGAAATTATTATATAAAATATAAAAATAAAATACATATTAAAATAAAATATATAATTAAATAAAATACATAATAAATTAAAATATATATTAAAATAAAAAAAATATATTAAAATAAAAAGTATATTAAAAAAATATATATATTAAAATAAAATAAAATAAAATTTAAATTATTTTAAAATCAATAATAAATTTAAATACATTACCATTAGATTCCTTTTTATCATAATTCTTAAAATAATCCGTAATAAAATAATTATTTTTAGTTTTATTTGAATCGAAAAAAGATCTTTTTGAAATATTATTATTTTCTATAATAATTTATTATTTAATTGATTAATAATTTGCAATATTATGTAAAAATGTAGATGTTAAATATATGAAAATATACGGGTTATAGATTATTTTAAAATTTAAATATACATATTATACATATTAATAATTTACTATTTAACTCCTTTTTAATAATGCTTCTTGGAAACCCAATATTATTGTTAATTTTAATTTTACTCGAGCTGAATGATATTTTTTTTGATATATCATCATTTTTAATATATTTGTTTTCTGCAATAATATATTATAAAACGTAAATATTATATAAAAATATAAAAGTTAAATATATAAGAAAACATAATTTAAAAGTATTTTAAAATTTAAATAAAAATTTCAATACTTTACCATTAAATTTCTTTAAAGGAGTTTCTTTAGCATAATTCAAAATATTATTGTTACTTTTACTTTTGTTTGAACTTAATAAAAATGGTTTTAATATATTATCGTTACTTTTATTATTTTTATTTGTCATAGTGATATTACTTATATAATTTGGAATATCGACTTTTTTCTTATTATTATTAAAAAAACTAGTACTAGGGTCAAATTCCATATCCATTAAATCATCTTGTGAATTTAATTCAGAATTCATACTTCGAAATTTATCTAATTTATTATTTAGTATAATATTTTGGTTTTTATTATTATTATTATTATTATTATAATTATTATTATTATTATTATTATTATTATTATTATTATTATTATTATTGTTGTTGTTGTTGTTGTTGTTGTTGTTGTTGTTGTTGTTTTTATTATTATTTAATGTAATTTCATCAAATTAAATTTTATTTATTTTTTTCTTTTTTTTTTTTTTTTTTTTTTTTTTTTTCAACTTCAATTTTTATTTCTTTCTATTTTCCTTATTCTTATTTTTATCACTAATTTTATCATTTTTAACTTTCTTTTAGTTTCTCTTTTTCCTTATTCTTATTCTCGATTTTTTTCTTTTTCCTTTTTTTTCTTATTTGTTACTTTCTTTTTCTCTATTTTCCGTATTAAAAATAATTTTACTATTCATTTGAATTTTTTTTTTCTTTCTTTATCAAATTTTTAAATGAAAATTCATTTTCTGAGTATTTATCATATATCACTTTGCTAAAAATATTTTTTGAATTTGAATTATAATTATTATTTTGTCATTTATTAATTTTTCTTTAATTTTTCTTTATCTTTACCTAATTTTAATAATTCATTTTCTATTCTATCTAATATTTTTTCTTGAGTTCTAAATGAAAATTCTTTTTCAGAGAATTTATCATCTATCACTTTGCCAAAGACATTTTTTGAATTTGAATTATTAATTATTATTTTGTCATGTATTAATTTTTCTTTATATCTACTTAATTTTAATAATTCATTTTCAACTCTATTAAATATTTCTTCTTGAACTTTACTAACATTATTTTCTGAATTTAAATTAATGAACATTCTCTCGTTATTATTTTTTTTTTCTTTATTTCTACTTAATTTTAATTGCATTGATTTACTATCTATTTGAAATGGGTTATTATTATTATCATTATTACTATTATACTCTTCTACAAGTTGTAAATAATTATCTAAATTTTCCTCAGGTTCCCAAGTCATCTCGTCATTACCCGACCATTTCACCAAGTAGTATGTGTGTTCTTTTTTAATTTTTTTATCAAGAATTTTTTCAATTTTATATTCTTCATTTTCAGTTAACTCTTTTTTTTTCTCCATTATATTATCTTATTATTTATTTTCCATAAACATGTAATATTAGTAAAATGCAAAATTAGTAAAATGCAAAATTAGAATAATGAAAAATTAGAATAATGCAAAAAAATAAATTTATGCAAATTTAAAATAATGCAAAAATTAGAAAAAGAAGAAGAAAATAAAAAAATAAAAAAATAAAAAAATAAAAAAATAAAAATAATTAAAAGTAATTAAAAATAATAATGCATTATATATATTTTATAATTAATTAAACAATTTCTATAGTAAATTAATATAAATATAAATATAAGAAAGCATCATAAAATCTTTTTTAATATTATACTAATAAAATTTTATGATATATGGTATGTTATAATTGTTATAATTACAATAAAAAAATAATAATAATAAATTTTTAATATAGTGTTATGTCTATTTTTAATAATATTATAATTAAAATTAATTATTTATTTCTAAATATTAATTATTTATATTCTAAATATTAATAATTAATTGTCTAAAATTTATTTTAATTTTTTTTAATATTTGAAATTTAAAGTTTTATTTACTTTGGAAATATTAATAATAAAAGAAAAAAAGAAAGAAGGATTTTGGGAAAAAAAAAATAAAGAAAGACACCAGAAAGTATATCTATTTATTAGTAATTTGTAAACTTTAAAATTTTGACTTTATTTAATAAAAAGCTTTTTATTTATTATTGTTTTTTAAATAATATTTATATATTTTATAATAACTGATAATTTTAATAATAAAAATAATAAAAATAAAATTTTTTTTATAATTCATGGAAAAAAAAAAGGTATAATTAAAATATGTAAAATTTTGAATTCACATGATTAGCACGTGTTATTTATGTGTTGACATTTTTTAAATTCAAAAAAAAAATTTTTTTAAAAATTAAGGAAAAGTCCTTCAGTGTTTGGACCTTAGTACTAATGCTATAAAAAATATTATATATTAATGTAAATTTAATTCTTTTTAATTTGAACTTTAATAATTATAATTAGAAATGATAATTTATACGCTACAAATTATAATTTCCATATTACCTGCTTTTTAGCTATTTTTACAATGTACCTTTTTTTTGGTAATTCATTTAAATAAATTATTTTCCATAATTAAGCTAAAAATACTAATATTTTAATTACTACTTCTAGTAATTACTACTACTAATTATAATAATAATAATAAAAATAATAGTAAAAAATAATAACAATAAATAATAGTAAATAATAAGAATATTAATATATAATAATAAATAGTAAGAGTAACTAACACAAGTATTAATATATAATAATCATAAATAATAATAATACATAATAAAAATATTAATATATAATATTAGTATGTAATAATAACAATAATAAATAATAATTGTAAATAATAAAAATATTAATATATAATAATAATAATAATTGATAATAAAAATATTAATATATAATAATAATAATAATTGATAATAAAAATATTAATATATAATAATAATAATAATTGATAATAAAAATATTAATATATAATAATAATAATAATTGATAATAAAAATATTAATATATAATAATAATAATAATTGATAATAAAAATATTAATTTATAATAATAATAATAATTGATAATAAAAATATTAATATATAATAATAATAATAATTGATAATAAAAATATTAATATATAATAATAATAATAATTGATAATAAAAATATTAATATATAATAATAATAATAATTGATAATAAAAATATTAATATATAATAATAATTGAAGAATTAACTATAATTTAGTATTACTATTGAAATTTAATTTTGATATAATTATTAGCATTTTTTATGACTATTTAATTAACTTTAAAATAAGTTTCATATTCACTTAGAGTCTTTCTAGTTTTTATCCCTAGAACTAACACATAAAAGATTTCTGGATTGACCCCACGACTATCTCCTGAATTTATATGGGGTACTTTTCATCCTCCCAGGATGTTTTTCCTTATAAATAAAATTGGTATTCGCTCGCCATAGTAAATATTCCTGTGTTAGACTATATAATTGTTAGTGAAGAGAGCACTCCCTCGGTAAGAGGATTAGTGTAATTGTTTCTCCCTCGATAATGGTTCAAAAGATCACTGAAAAGAAGCCCTTCATATAAAGCGTCATATAGGGAATGGCTTTTATATTACACTTGCTTAGAAAGAAATCAAAGTCGACGTCGTAACGTTATTGCAAAGAATCCAATGAGAGTCTGATATACTTAAGTAAAAGACTGGAGTGTAATATATAATTTTTTATGTAATATATAATTTTTTTATAGTATAAAAAAAATTTTTTATCATTAAGTTATATTAAGGTTCAATTTAAAAAAACGTTTGATTTGATATAGAGATTTGAAGAACAACTTATGCAAAAAATAAATCTAGATTTCATTCGAATACTGTGACAAGGATAGCTAATGATCGTAATGAAAGTCACCGGAGGTGCTTCATTGAATCTTTAATTAATAAGGGTTACTTTATTAATAATGTTCAAATTGTTAATAAGAATAATTGAAAAAATATTATTCCTTAAAATTTTAACGATACTTAATCAAATTTAATTAATACACATTTAGAAGAAAATAAGTTAGTTTTAAAGTAAAAAGAATAAATGGACATCAAAAAGTTTAATTACATGTATAAGTAGTATTAATTTTAAAGTTATTAATATATTAGCAAATATATTTTATATAGCATTAGTATTTAATATTCAAATTGATAAAGTATTATTTCTTAAAATTATCTTAAAAAACATTGAAACATAGTTAAAATTTCTTTTATTTTAAATATATATTAATTAAGTTTAATTAAGTATTGTTAAAATTTAAAAGGATAGCTAATGAATACCAGTCGGAGGTGTTTCATCGAATCTTTAATCAAAAGATATAACATATATAAGTAGTATTAATTATAAAAGTAACAGTTATTATTTATTTATAAAAGTTTTATTAATAATTTTTATTGTTACTAATATATTATTATTCATATAATTATAATAAGATAATTATATAAGATAATATTATAATATAATTATCTTTTATAATTAAAATTTTTATTATAAAATATCCCATATATTAGCTCTTTAAAAAAATAATAAATATATATATAATTAAATTTCCTTGTTATAAATATCAAAATATATAATAAATATATTAGTAATATATTATAATTAATTGATATTAAATTAGTTTCCAAAATTCAAAAAAAATTTATAAATTGACCAATCATAATCATTTATTGCGAAGCCTCATATATATGTGTAAATGTAATTTTTGATCCTTATTGATTCCCTCTTTTAAACAGATTACTTGATTGATATGGTATTTATTGGAAGGACTTTATGAATATTTATTTTTATTTATGATGTATTTTTTATATGAATAATTATTATGTTTGATTAATTAAAATTTGTTTAGGATTATTGAAGTTATGTTATGATTTGTTTTGTGTTTGAATTATTACGAATAATAACATATATAAATTTATTTATTATTAGGCTGACGAACAAAAGAAGAGACGTACCTTCCGTAAGTACTCCTACAGAGGTGTTGAACTCTCCCGCCTTCTCGACTTAAACACTGAAGAAGTAAATATTAAATATTTAGTTTAAATGATGGATGGATAATTATTTTTCAAGAAAAAAGGAAAAAAAATGGAATAATTTATTAATGTAAAATAATTTTTATTATTATTTTATTTTTAAAAGTTCATCGAACTTGTTGACGCTCGTAAGCGCAGAAAGTTCCAACGTGGTCTTAAGAGAAAGCCAATGGGTCTTATTAAGAAGTTAAGAAAGGCCAAGCAAGCTGTTACCGAAGAAGGTGAAAAGCCAGAATGTGTTAAGACTCACCTTCGTAACATGGTTATCGTTCCAGAAATGATCGGTTCCATTGTTGGTATATACAACGGTAAGACCTTTAATCAAGTTGAAATTAAGCCAGATATGGTAAAAATTATGAATCAGATATTAGTTAAAATAAAATAGAAATTCGTAAAAAAAAGTTATTATAATATGTTTATTAATTATTATATATTTTATAAATAGATTGGTCACTACTTAGGTGAATTCTCTATCACTTACAAGCCAGTTAAGCACGGTCGTCCAGGTATTGGTGCTACCCACTCATCTCGTTTCGTTCCATTAAAGTAGATGTTTTATTTATATATTACATGCTTTTTTGAATCGGAGTAAAATAAAAAATATTAAAAATTAAATAAAGAAAGCGTGTTTGAAAATTGAAGTGTTATTTTTATCAAATCAAAATGAATGAATATAGATAAGTAGTGGTGAATTAACGTGAAATCAATAATAGAAGGAAAAAATGGAAAAAGTACGATATAAATTGATTGTCAAAAAAAAAATAAGAACAAATTATGAAGGTCAAATAATAAATGATATTAAAAATAATGATTATAATTGTTTTTATATATATGGGAATGGTTTGATTAAATACAAGGAGTAAGGATTATCAAATGGAGCACCATTAATTTATTAGTATTAATAGATATTTTTGTTAAAAAGATTAATAAGTAGTGGAAGAGTAATAAATATAAATATAACTATAAGTTTTAAAAATGAGAATTCAAATATCAGTTATCCATATAAAAGTTATTTAAAACGTAGTAATGTACGATTATAGATTATCTGATTATTAAAAAAAATAATTTTTATAAAAAAAGTTAATAGAAAAAAATAAATTTAAATATAATTTTATTTTTAAAAATAAGAGTTCATATATCAGTATGTAAAGTTATTTAAAATATAGTATTATGTGATTATAAATTATATGATTATTAAAAAAATAGAGTATTAAATAATTATTTAATAATAGATATATTGTTATTTTATTAGTAGCATTAACTTTAAGTAAAAATATATATAGATTATAATAAAATAAGAAAAAAAATAATAAATAAAATAATCATGGAAAATGGAATTAAAATGTATGGATTTTTATGTTTTTAACAGTTGCATGCTCTTTGTAATAACAAACTATTATATAATAATAGTGATTTAGAGATCCAAAGGATGATTTAAAGTTTAAAAAATATTCATGACAGTAAAAACTTGGAATAAATAAGGATAAAATTAAAAACTTTATTAGCAATTATCATGAATATTTAAAACGTCATTCTTTGGTGTGATCTTCAGCTCTCTTTACAGAAATTATGTACTTAGGGCTAGTACAAATCAATGAAAGAGAAGATCATAATTTTTTTTTCAGATAGTTCAATTCAAACCCTAATCGGAATCCAGAATAAGAATTCCTTTATATTAAAATATGAATTTTATAATCTTGGAGGAGATGAAATTCGTTGTCTTATGAACTTTTTTTTTTTTTTTGAATTTATTATACAACTATTTTTTTTTGAATATAGCTTTATTATTATTATTATTATTATTATTATTATTATTATTATTATTATTATTATTATTATTATTATTATTATTATTATTATTATTATTATTATTATTATTATTATTATTATTTCACATTACTATTTAAAAATATTATTATGTTCAAATTTGGCATATATAATAATAATTATTATTTTTTTTATTCTGTGTTAATAAATGAATAAATAAATAAAATTAAAAGTTTGCAAGAATTATGGCTGTAAAAAAAAAAAAAAAAAAAAAAAAAAAAAAAAAAAAAAAAAAAAAAAAATTTATGTCTTTTTAATTTTTTTTTTTTTTTTTTTTTTTTTTTTATTTATTTATTTATTTATTTTACTTATTTTAAAAATAATAGTAATAACAAATAATAAATAATACTATTGATTTAACTTTATTAGGTAGCTAATATATATATATATATATATAGAAATAGAAATAATAATAATTTAAAAATATTTTTTAAATATTGACTTCTTTTTTGATCTATATACACATAAAAATTTTTGATATTAATATTCAGTAAAATATAAATTAATGTAAAAGATATAAAAAAAATAAAAGTAATTAATTATTAATAATAAATATTGTTTTATTTTAGTTCCATATGCTCTTTATTTTATTTTTTTTTTATTGGTTTATCTTTTTTTTTTTTTGTTTTTTTTTGTTTTTTTTGTTTTTTTGTTTTTTTGCTATTATTATTATTATGTATTTATTTCTATTTTTACTTCTATTTTTATTTTATTTTATTTTATTTTATTTTATTTTATTTTATTATATTTTATTTTATTTTATTTTATTCAATCTGTACTTTATATTTATATTTCTTTATTTAATTTTTATTAATATTTTACTCTTTTATATTACTTCACTATATATTTTATATATCACACTTACAGTTATATTTATTTTAACATAATAGAAGATGGGTAGTATGTCTATATTATTAGACAAAAAAAAATAAAGACTTTTTTTTCCATTATAAAATATAATAAATACAATAGTGCTTTAAATTTATATAATTAAAAAAAAAAAAATTTTTTTTTTTCTTGAATAAAATTTATTTTAATTCCATTTATTTTTAATTTTTTTTTTTATTATAAAAAGAGTCAAAAATTCCTCATAAAAAAAAGTATATATTTATATATTATATACTAAAAGAACAAGAAATAAGTAGTCTAACGATTTAAAAACAGAAAAAAAAAAAAAAAAAAAAAAAAAAAGTAATCATGGAAATTGATAAAAAAGATGAGTTTGGGATTCTTAATAATGGGATTGAAAGGATTCTAAAAACGGAAAATATTTCATTGAATGATTTAAATATCGATATTCAAAGACTTGAAAATGATAAATATATAAGTGTTATCTCATTAGATATTAACAATAAAAATGAACGCTTTTATACCCTTGAACCATCATCAATTCATAAAACATTAGATATTTTTTCAAGATGTTTAAAAAAGAAATTAAAACCTAATTGATAAAGAATAATAAAAAAAAGTTATATATTTTCTTAGTATATATATTTTTTTTATTTTTTAATTTTTATTTTTTTTATTATTAATACATTACTAATAATAAAAGTGTACATACATAATAATAAAAATGATAAATTAATCTATTTTTATTATAAATAAAAATGAAATGCCATTATATAATGTTTAATGCCTGTTGTAGTGGAAATTAAAAAAAAAAAGTAAAAAATATTTAGTAGAACTTTATGCCGATATAAATATCATCAATAATAGAGAGATGATAAAACAGCATTATAAGATGTAATGTAATAATGGAAATAAAAATTTGCAAATAATAAAAATAAATATATATATATATTTAAAAATTGTTTTTATAGAAAATTTTGTAACAAATAAATAAATAAATAAAAACATTAATATTTATAAATTATAAAAAATATTATATAGATAATATTATTATATTTTTTATCTTTTTTTTTTTTTTTTATTTTTTCATCTTTTTTTTTTGTTTTTCTTTTTTTTTTTTTTTTTTGTGTGTGTGTAAATGGTATATATATATTGTGTGCCCATTTTATAAAAAGAAAAAATTTTTTTTCATTTGAAAAGATAAAGTAGAAATGAAAGAAGAAATGAACGAAAAAAGAAGAAATAGAACATTTGAAAAGATAAAGTAGAAATAAAAGAAGAAATGAACATAGGAAAGAAGAAACAGTATAATTGAAAAATAAAGTAGAAATAAAAGAAGAAATGAACATAAGAAAAAAAAAAAAAACAGTATAATTTAAAAGATAAAGTAGAAATAAAAGTAGAAATTAAAGTAGAAATAAAAAATTGATTGAAAAAGAAAAAAAGAAAGTGTTCAAAATATAAAGGAGAAATAATATAAAAAAAAATGGAAAATAAATAAAAATAAAATAGAATTTAAAAAAAAAAAAAAAATAATAATAATAAAAATAAATTAAAAAAAAAAATGGAAGTAAAAAAAATTAAAAAATTGAAAAAATTAAAAATGGAAGTAAAAAAAAAAATTAAAAAAATAAATAAATATATATTTATTAATTTATTTTTATTAAATAAAATTAAAATAGTTCATAAATGAAAACTTTTTTATTTTTTTATTCTTTTATTTTTTTATTTTTTTTATTTTTTTATTTTTTATTTTTTTTTTTTTTTTATTTTTTATTTTTTATTTTTTTTTTTATTTTTTATTTTTTTATATTTTTTTATTTTTTTTTTATTTTTTATTTTTTATTTTTTTATTTTTTTTATATTTTTTATTTTTTATTTTTTTATTTTTTTTATTTTTTTTATTTTTTATTTTTTTTTTTTTTATTTTTTTATTTTTTTTTAATATAATTTATTTTTTTTTTATTAATTATTGATTTTTTTTTTCTCTCCAATTCTAACATATATAAATAATAAAAATTATCCATTTTGTAAATTTTTTTTATAGAAAAAAATTAATCTTTTGAAATTCTTATCTAAAAGTTATAAAATATATATAAATAAATAAATTAAGTAAACCATGGAAAATCCTGAAAATAATAATATTTTCCATAGTATATTTAGAGAGAATAAAAATCTGAAGGCTCACAAGTTCACATAATATTCAAGCGAATATATTTAATGTAGAACTTTTTAGACCAGACATGGATAGTTAAATAGGTTTTGACTCTTTTGAATAATTTCTTCTTCACTATTAGTGGAATCCAAGCTAATAAAATGAATTGATAAGGAACTTTTCAACTCATTTAAACCATTTCAAAAAGAAATGGAACAAATAAGAAAATAAAAAAAAGATCAAAAGATAAAAATATCCTAATATAATATAGGCAAATATTCATTTTCACAATATTTTTATGAAAGCTACTTGTAATTTCCACAAAAAAAAAAAAAAAAAAAAAAAAAGCTATAGTTAAAAATTATAGTTTACTAATAATTTACATGCTATTATAAATAATTAGTTAAGGAATTACGGTAATAATGTTTTTTACGAATAAAAAAATATGTGCCAAAAAAAAATATTTTAATAATTGTGATCATTTCCTTAAATAGACATAATGAGCAACTTTTATTAAAAAATTTAAAATTCTCATACATTTTTCTTTGACATAATATACATAATATTGTGTCCAGTAAACGATTCTTTCATTAAGAATTTTTTAAGAGTTAGTTGAGACTCTTAATCTGTTAAAAATCATAAATTTATGGTTTATCATTATGTCTATTTTATTAATATATTTTATGATATAGAGTTAACTAGTACTTAATTATTCTGAATTAAATGTTTTTTTTTTTTATATTAATACATTATGGCTTCTATATTATTTATATTACTTTATGTTTCAATACTTTCAAAAATTATTTTTCATATATTTCATATATTCTAATAATAATATAATAGTATTAATATTAATAATTATAAAAGTTTAATTAAATAATTATTTATTTATTTATTTATTTATTTATTTATTTATTTATTTATTTATTTATTTATTTATTTATTTATTTATTTATTTATTTATTTATTTATTTATTTATTTATTTATTTATTTATTTATTATAATATATATCCTGTTCCTATTAAAAAAAAAAAAAACTTTAACAGTTTAGAAACCATTTTAATTTTAGCTAAAATAAGTAAAGATCTAGGTTCTGTTAGGATAATAAAATATGTTATAGAAGACAATAGTATATATACTCTTACAGAATTATTGGAATCTTCAAATATACCATCAGTATATAATATTATATACTATATTTATACTTTTAATTAAAATATATATATATATAAAATATATTCATCTTAGAAAAAAATAAATAGTGAAGAATGTGTAAAATATTATAAAGTCTTTAAAAAATTTTTTTATTTTGCTTATAGAACTTTTCAAGATTATAAAAGTAATTAAAATTTGTTATATATATATACATTTCTTTATAATTAAAACGTTGATGTAAACTATACCTACAAATATATATATTTATATTTATTTGACGAATCTTTTATATATATATATATATATATTTGTAGGTATAGATTCATCTAATAAATTTATATATATAGAAAAAGAGAGGGAAGATTCATCCTTTAAATAACTGCCTTTAAGCTTAAAAGAAATTGATCAAATTAAAGCTATTATCTCTAATTATTTTATCTTCCTAATTAAAAAAAAAAAAAGTACATGTTTTAGAATAAGCAGATAAAGAAATAGGAAAAAATATTATTTTAATCTATAATTTTATACAAAAAATAATCATAGTAAAAAATTTATAATAATAATAATAATTAAAAAAATAATTAAAAAAAATAATAATAAAAAAATAATAAATAGTTATATAAATAAGTAAATAAATAAATTATTCTTTTATTGATAAAATATAACTACTATTTTATCATAATATATACAATAAATAATTAATTAATAATACATAATATATTTAATAAATATTAATAATATTGTTTTATTCTTATGTTTGTTTGTTTGTTTTTATATACAATAGTTTAAACCATATATAAATATAATAATATTATGAATATTAGCATATAAATGTTGATATTAATCATTATGACAAATACTCGTAATAAAAAAAAATAATAAAAATTAAAATAAAAAATAAAATTATATTATCATCATATATATAATGATAATAAACTTTATAATAAAATATAATATTTATATATTGTTTAAATAAAAAATATCAAAAAAAAAAAAATATATATATATATATATATATATATATAAGAATATTTAAGAATGTTTATTAAATAATAATAATAATAATAATAATCTTTTATAACAATGGATTTTGGTATAATATTATTTAGTTTTATTAATAAAAAGATAGCTTAATTATTGAAATATATTATTATTGGTATAAATGCTTTTTGTTATTATTTTTTTTTTTCTTTCTTTCTTTCTTACTTTTTAATATAAATTAAATATAAATTAGATATTACGTTCATCAAGTTTTATTTAACATTTTATTAATGATTTGGATAGTTATATATATATATATATAACAGAATATAACAGGATGGTTTTTTAGTCATCGTTTAATCTTTTAATATAGATTAAATTTCCAATCAAAGATTTATATTTATAAAAAAAATAAATTAATAGTAGATAATACATTAAGAAAAAAAAAAAAAAAAAATGGCTTTTTTATTTCTTTTGATTTTCATTTGCTCTTTTTTTGGCTTCATTGATAAATTCTCTTCGTCTTTATAAATAGTATATATAATATTTCATTGTGTTATAAAAAGTATATATATAATATATAAAATAAATAATATTATTTAAAAAAAAAAAAAAAAAAAAAAAAAAAAAAGAGTAAAATTAGATATATAAAATTCAAAATAAAATAAAAATAATATAACATAATATAATATAATATAATATAAAAAAAAAAAAAAAAAAATATTTAATAATAATTAAGTATATTTATTATTAATTTATACCTTCTAAATGAAACTAAAGATTTTGGTAGTGGTGGTAATTTTTTATTGATTGTATTTGCTGCTCTTTCAGCAAAATATTTTGATAAGTCACCATCATATTTTTCAATAAGTTCCCTCATAGAAAGTGAAAGTATATCACCACCAAAAGAATTCATAATAGCACGATTTCTATATAAATTTAGTTGATACTGTTTTTCTAATTTTTGTCTTAACTTTTCTCCTCTTTTAAGTCCTTTTTTATTTTTTTTATTTTTTTTATTTTTATTTTTTATTTTTTATTTTTTTTTTTAGTTAATCGTTTGTTTGTTTGTTTATATAAAAAAAATATTTAATAATAAATAAGTATTATAAAATATTTAAAAAAACATTATATAAAAGAGTTATAAAATCTATAAATGAAAAAAATTTTTTTTTCTTGATTTACCTTCACTATGAATTCTTTTTAATTCTTCTATTTTTTTTATATGATTATATTTTAAATTTTCCACTGCTTTTTCATTGGTATAATTTTGCATTTTAATATCTTTGTTCATTTTTGAATAATTATAATTATTATGTTATTATATTAAAACAAAAAATCAATCAAAATCAATTAAATTAGAATTTTTTAAATAAATTTTATATAATAATGAAAAAATGAAAGAAACAATTTTATAAATTATAAAAATTATACATATAAATTTATAAAAATTTAATTTTTAAGATTTTTAAATCAATTTCAAATATAACAAAAAAAAAAAAAATAAATAAAATAATTATAATAATTTATAAAAATATATTATAAAAATATATATATATGATTTATAAATATAATTTTCTTATTTAATATTTTAATAAAAAAAAAATAAAATAAAATAAAAAGTTAAATTTTTAAAAATTTTAAAATTTTGGCACGGATTGTACCCAATAAATTATATATATGATTAGAAAATAAAAAAGAAATAAAATAAAAAAAAATTTATAAAATAAAATAAAATAAAAATAATATAATATATTTAGTTATAAAATATATATATATATAATATTAAAATAAAAATAATAAAATAAGATACAAATAAAACAACACTTGTCTATTATTTATTATTTTCTAATATATAAATTTCTTTTATATTCACACATAATCACTTCTAATAAACAAAATAAAAATAAAAAATAAAAATTTAAATATAGTTTTTTTGCTAACATTTAATATTTAGTTGAATAAATTTTTAAATTTTTAATTGTTTTATTAATCAATTAAACTGATTAATGAAATGCAAAATAATTAATGAATTATAAAATATAAAAATAAAATATAAAATATAAAAGTTTTATTATTTATTCATTCACTTTTTTATTTCTAATAAAGAATACAAGTTTTAATGATGATGATTAATTTATTAATTAAAATAAAAATAAAAATAAAAATATTAAAAAAATTATCAATACCAAATAATTTATCATAATATAAAAAAAAACATAAGAAAAAATAATGGAACTGATTATTATTAAATGAAGAAAAAAATAAAAATTTATATATAAAAAAAAAATAATAAAAAATAAAAAATAAAGATTTATAAAATCAACATTTTATAATTTATTAAAATATTAAAAGCACTTGACAATGAACTGTTTATTATTAAATGATGAAAATAAAAATTAATTTTATATATATATATATATATATATATATACTATCATTATTATATGTTTAATATAATTTATTTAAATTATTAAAGGTAAAAATTTAATAATTGAAGAAAAAAATAATAATAATTCAAATAAATATTTAAAATAAAATAATAATAATAATATTTAAATAATGTCTATAATTTGTTGTAATATTACATATATATGAATTTTAAATCTAAAGAAAAAAAATTATTGTTAAATAAATTGAAAATATTTAATTGAAAAGTATTAAATAAATAATAAATTTTAAAACTTTTATATCTTTTATATAATATATTTTTTAATAAATTATATATAATTTATATATATATATATCATTCATAATAAATTCTTGAAAATTAATCTAATTCTTTTTTTTAGTAATTTTTGTATTCTTGCTTTGAATCTTCTTCTTTAATTTACTCATGATATCATCATTCTTACTGACAGTAGCATTAGACTTTGATTTATTATTATTAGCTTTAGCACCTGTTTTCTTATTTCCTTTAGCATTACCACCTACTTTTCCTTTCTTATTATTATTATTATTTTTATTATTATTTTTCTTATTATTTTGATTATTACTTAATTTTTTACTAAGTTGACGTATAGCATCATTAATCTTATTTTCATTTAATCCACCAACAGTTGGACCAGTTGTTTTAGCCTTTTTAATAATTTTAGCTTTTGGTTTTGGTTTGGCTTCAGCAGTTGAATTTTCATCCTTTTTATTATTATTATTTTTAGCCTTAGCTTTATTATTATTAGTATTGGTATTCGAATTCTTAGCATTACCCTTTTTAGCATTCTTTGGTTGTTGTTTTCCAGTTTCCTTGTTAGCTTTTACACCTTGTTTAGCCTTTTTATCTAATTCATTTCTTATATTTTCTGGAACATTATACCATGTAGCATCAACTTTAATTTTTTTTTTTTTTTTTGTTATATTCATATATATATAATTATATAATATATAACAATGATTTTTATTAATGAATTTTTATTTTCATTTATTTATATAAAAATATATAAAAATGAAAAGAAAATTCAAATTAATTATTTTTTTTTTTTATTATTTGAAATCATTAAATACAAATTTCTTTTTTTTTTTTTTTTTTAAATTATATTTTTAAAAATATAATAATTATAATAATAATAATAAATTAAATATATATTTATTATTATTATCAATAATTATTTACCACCAAGTTTAGCTAATTCACCGATTCTCTGCTTATCCACATCAGATAATTTATCATATCCTCTTATTTTTTCTGGTGTAATTTCTAAAATTTTTTCTACCATCTTTATTTTTTACCATTCATTAAATTGAAATTATAAATTATATTTAATTTATTATTTAAATAAATAGAATAAAATAGTATAAAGAAATTAAAAAAAAAAAAAAAAAAAAAAAAAAAAAAAAAAAAAAAAAAAAAAAAAAAAAGAATTTATAACAATTAATTTATGGTTATAAAATTTAATGTATTAATATATATAATTGAAATTGAATTGATATAAACCTTAAAGCAATCAAAATGCCACCATCTTTTAATGAATTGAAAATAATAATAACAATAATAATAATAAAATATAAAAAATAGTTTTATAAAATTAATATATTAATTCATTGATAATATATATAAATATATGAGCATATTTTATATAAATAACAGTCTAATAAATACCTATAAGTAGCCATACTCTTTTTAACCTTTAATATATATATATACATTAATTAAAAAAAAAAAAAAAAAAAAAAATAGTATAAAAAATTTAATATAATATGATTTATTTAAACATATCACAATATATTGAAAAATATTTATATTTCATTATATAATAAACGAAATTTATAAAAATAACCTTTTTTGAAAAACGAGATAATTCACCGATTCTTAAACCATGACGTTTTATAACTTTATTACATTCAGTACACTAATGAATATTAATAATATTATTATTATTTATAATAATAAAGAAATTAATTAATCAAAACTTATAAATTACAAAATACTTTTTCAAAGTTTATAAATAATAATAATAATAATAATAAATAAATAAATAATAAATTAATAAATTTCATTGAATTTCATTGAAAAATTTAATTTTAAATATCTCCATCTGAATATTTTTTATATTGTAATAATTTTATTATTGAACAAATGTCTTTGATAATAACTTTTGACTTTTCAGTTTGAGCATATTCAAAGCAGTAAGTAATTAACATTTTTTGATATTATTATAATTATATCAAAATATAAATAACTTTTTTTTTTTTTTTGTGATAAAAATATTTAAAATAAATATATATATATATTATAAATATATATCTTTTAATTTTTCTGTTATATATAATATAAAAAAATTCAAATTTTAAAGAAAATTAAAAAAAAAAAAAAAAATTAAAATTTTTTTGATTGATTTTTACCAATCATCATTTATTAAAAAAAATTTTTTTAATATAATAAATTTTATTTTTTTTTATTTTAAACTGAGATTAACAAGAGGGGAGAGTTCAATAGAGCCATACCATATTATTACAATATAACAATAAAAACATATATATGAAAGTAAAAAAAATAAAAAAATATAGATTTTATTATAAATTAAATATAAAAGAAATATAATAAAAAAAATTTTTTTTAAAAAAATTATGTATATAATGAAAATTTGAATTTATTATTTCGAACATCTCTTCGTTTTATTTTAAATATTTAAAATTAATAATTCAATATAGTATATAATATATATATATATATATATGAAATTTAATGAAAATAAAATTCAATTTTGAAATTTCGATTATTTTTTTTTCTTTATAAAACCATTAATTAATTTTTAAAAATTTTTGAAATCTTAATATGCATACATAGTAAATTATAAGAATAGTAATAAAAAATAAAACTTATTGTATATATATATATATATATTTATATTACGTAATAATCCTCTATAAAAATTCTTCTATTTTCCTAAAATATCTCTCGGTCTCAAAAACCAAGTAATTTTTGTTTATGCTATATTTTATCTTCATTCACACTTTCAGGACTGTATTTAATTTATATTAGTATATATATATATAAGTGTATGCTTAATATATAAAGATTTTATTTGTTAATAATATATAAAAAAATAGCATTTATGAATTAAGTATTCGCAAGATATACAGTATCTATAATTTATATGTATATTTTAAAAATATATATATATATATTTCAAAAAAAAATTTTTCGAAATTTTAAATAAAAAAAACATATATATATTAATTATATTGAACATACCATTGAGTTCATTATAAATATAATCCTATTTTACTCTGGTAACTATATAATATAAACAAAAATATATCTAAATTTTGAATAAGCTTATATAAATTTTCATAATATTATATATTGTTGAATTATATTTGTGTTAATTGTATCTTTTTAAAGAAAAGAGAAATATACATAATAAGGAAATAAGTTTACATAAAAATTACTTTCAGATATTTTTTTTTCATTGTGATAATATTTATAATATTATTAAATATTATACGTTGAAAATTAAATAAAATTCCAAATTCTTTTGTTTATTATGTTTTGTTTTTCTATTCATATAAAAAAAAAAAAAAAAAATGCAAATTCTTTTGTTTGCATTGTATTATTTTTCTATTAAAAATTAAAATCTATATTTATAAATATTATTTTAATATTACATGTTTAATTAGTATATTATATATTTTTTATATTGAACTTTTTAATACTTTTTAATTCAAATAGAAGTTAAATTTAAAATTAGTTTAAATATATTAAATTATTTATTAATATATTTTTTATATCATAAGTAAGATACAAGAAATAACGTAATTTATATAATATTTATCAATTATTTTTTTTTAAAAAAAAATAAATTATACATAATATTAAATATATTATTTATATATAAAATTTATTTATAACTGTAAAAAATTAAATCAACATTCTTAAAAAATTTCATTTTTATATATATATATTATTTTTATATAAAAAATTTTTAAAAAAAAAATATAAAAAATTTTTAAAAATATTAATACAAATATATATATATATATATATAACATTAAGATTATATTTAATATTTATATTTATATTTATATTTATATTTATATTTATTTACTTATTTTTTCATACATATTTTTAATAATTAATAATTACTTTAATTTCAATAATCTAACCCGTTATTAATCAAAAGTGAAAGGGTTAGTATTTAATTTTTTCTCATAATAAAAATTGATTTTGTATTACTATTTGAAACATGTAGAGTACAAAAATATTATATAAATTTATTAAAGGATTTATTTTTAAAATAAGCTTTAGGATATTCAATTTTCTTTTTAATAACGGCATATAATATAAACTTTTATTATTTTTTGTTAAATTTATTTAAAAAAAGATTAGGAAGTCATTATTAGGAATACGTATAAGATAATATTAACTATACAATTGTTAATATATTAGATTTTTTAATTAAGACTTACACGCATGAATAATTCCACCAATATATATTCCTAATATTGTTAATAAAACATTAATAGCAAGATCTTTACCACATCCTCTATAATTAAATAATTTAATAATAATAATTAATTAATTATTATTTATTATATATATAAAATCTACTTAAATTAACCAAAAAAAAAAAAAAAATATATATATATATATATATATCATATAATATGAATTATTATTATTACCTCTCAAGAAATACTCCTAATGGAGGAAAAATTAAAGCAAAAATGACCTTAAAAATATCACTGACAGTTAAAGGCATTATTAAAGAAAGGTAATCAATAAATTGGGATATAGTATATTTAAAATAGTAAATGTAGTAAATGTATTAAATATAAATATATATATTTTTATATATTTTTATAAAATATTATTTCATTTATTTTCTAATTTTATTTAAAAAAAATGTCGTTATTTATATAAAATTGGTTTTAGACTATTTTTATAAATATAACAAGTATTTTATTGTAAATATTATAATAAATAAAAACAGAAAAAATAAGCTTTTAAAAATAATTAAACTAAATGAATAATTCAATTAAATAAATGTTTAACAAATGTGCTAATAAATATTTTATAATTATTAATTATAAAAATTAATAATAAATCATAGAAATTTTATTATTCATTAATATTGAAAAAGTTAATGGTATGACTATTTCTTACTAAATTAAACTCTTATAAGAAATAATTAAATAATAAGAAAATATTGATTTAAAATTGTATTGATACTTTAGTATTAATAAATTTTAATAAACTAAAAAACATACAAATAAGGTAGCAATAATAAAAAAAAAAAGAGCTTAATATGTGTTTTTTTTTTATTTAACTATAAATTTAAACTTTTCTTCTTTTTTATGAATAATGATGCTATATATAATAAAACTGAAATAAAAATTAATAATTCGTAATATTAATTATAATATAATAATGCTAATAATGATGATAATAGTTAATTAAAAATAAATAAATATTGTTATTAATAGGATCAATTAAACATTAATACAAATAAACATTAATAATAACATCATTATTCGTGTTAAAAAATAAAAGTAAAATGACTTTAAAAGAAATATTCTAAATTACATTAAAATTGAATTTTTTTTTTTTTTTTAATTCTAATATTGAAGTTTATACCTAATAAATACTAGCACGTAAATAAAATTTTATATGTTTTTATATTTGATTTTTCTCTCTTTTTTTTTTTTTTTTTTTTTTTTTTTTTTTTTTTTTTTTTTTTCATTTTATATTTTTTTATTTATTTTTTATTTAAGCTTTGATAACAGGAATAACATTTTAATTTGTTAATAGTGTTAAAAGTCGACTCAAAACTTGATTACTTTAAAAAAGTAAAAAAAAAAAAAATTATGAAATTTATTAAATGAACTGATAGAAATGATAAATTATATAATTGTATGATAAGAAAAAAGAAAATAATAAATAATAATAATATATAATGAAAAATTAATTTTAATTATTCCATTAAATATATTATTCTTAAAAATTTCTGGACTCACTTTAAAGGGAAGTTAGGAACTGGAGAAGCACTCCGAGAAAAAGTATACAAGAAAATTATAAGCAATAATATTCATGCCAGAACGACATTGCTGAATACTCAGTATGGTCTTCCATCTGGGACGATATCGTCTTTGCGAAAGCATACAAAAGCGTTGTGACTACCTTAAAGAGGGGGATGAAATTTAAGGGCAGCACCTATCGAAAGAAAAAAAACAAAAAAAAATTAAAAATTACTAATTAATATATATATTAATGAAAAATTGTCCCTTTTTTCATAATAAAACAAAATAGAAATAATAAAATTTATAATAAAAAAAAAAAAAAAAAAAAAAAAGGAAATATATATATATATATAAATAAATATATAAATAATAATAATAATAATAATAAAAATAATAATAATAAAAATAATAATAATAAAAATAATAATAATAAAAATAATAAAAGAATATTAATAAATAATGAATGAATGTATATGTATTTAAAAGGATTTTAATTGCTTAAAGGCATTGATGATTATTATATTTTTAACAATTATTAAATAAATAAATAAAATAAAATAAAAATTAAAAAATAAAATAAAATAAAATAAAATAATAGTAGAAATATTATTATGAAGTACAGATTGGATAAAATAAAATAAAATAATAGTAAAAATATTATTATTAAGTACAGATAAAATAATAGTAAAAATATTATTATGAAGTACAAATTGAATAAAATAAAATAAAATAAAATAAAATAAAATAAAATAAAATAAAATAAAATAAAATAAAATAAAATAAAATAAATAGTAGAATATGAATATAAAGTACAGATTGAATAAAATAAAATAAAATAAAATAAAATAAAATAGATAGTAGAATATGAATATAAAGTACAGATTGAATAAAATAAAATAAAATAAAATTAGATAGTAGAATATGAATATAAAGTATAGATTGAATAAAATAAAATAAAATAAAATAAATAGTAGAATATGAATATAAAGTACAGATTGAATAAAATAAAATAAAATAAAATAAATAGTAGAATATGAATATAAAGTACAGATTGAATAAAATAAAATAAAATAAAATAAATAGTAGAATATGAATATAAAGTACAGATTGAATAAAATAAAATAAAATAAAATAAATAGTAGAATATGAATATAAAGTACAGATTGAATAAAATAAAATAAAATAAAATAAATAGTAGAATATGAATATAAAGTACAGATTGAATAAAATAAAATAAAATAAAATAAATAGTAGAATATGAATATAAAGTACAGATTGAATAAAATAAAATAAAATAAAATAAATAGTAGAATATGAATATAAAGTACAGATTGAATAAAATAAAATAAAATAAATAGTAGAATATGAATATAAAGTACAGATTGAATAAAATAAAATAAAATAAATAGTAGAATATGAATATAAAGTACAGATTGAATAAAATAAAATAAAATAAATAGTAGAATATGAATATAAAGTACAGATTGAATAAAATAAAATAAAATAAAATAAATAGTAGAATATGAATATAAAGTACAGATTGAATAAAATAAAATAAAATAAAATAAATAGTAGAATATGAATATAAAGTACAGATTGAATAAAATAAAATAAAATAAAATAAATAGTAGAATATGAATATAAAGTACAGATTGAATAAAATAAAATAAAATAAAATAAATAGTAGAATATGAATATAAAGTACAGATTGAATAAAATAAAATAAAATAAATAAATAATAATAATAATAATAATAATAATAATAATAATAATAATAATAATAATAATAATAATAATAATAATAATAATAATAATAATAATAATAATAATAATAATAATAATAATAATAATAATAATAATAATAATAATAATAGTAATAATAATCATAATTATAATAATAATAATAATAATAATAATAATAATAGTAATAATAATCATAATTATAATAATAATAATAATAATAATAATAATAGTAATAATAATCATAATTATAATAATAATAATAGTAATAATAATCATAATTATAATCATAATAATATTAATAAATAAATAATTATAATCATAATAATATTAATAAATAAATAATTAAAAAACAAAAAAACAAAAACTAATGTATTTTATATTTTATATTTTTTATTATTTTATATTTAATATATAAATTATATAGTTATCATTTTATAATTGTAATTATAAATATAATTATATTAAAAATCTAGTTTCTTTTTTTTTTTTTTTTTTTTTTTTAATTCAAAGTTTCAATTTATTTTTTTATAAACCCAATTATTAAGAAATAAAAAATTAAAATATACCTATTATTTTTAAAAAATTTTATCATTGAATGGCAGTGATATTTGTTCTGTTGAGGGATACTTATTATTCCAATTAAAAAAATAATCATAATTATTTTTAACATCAATTAAATAATTGTCTTAAAAGTATACAAAACGACTTTATTTTTATGTTATTCTTCTAATATTGTCTGAATTTTAAATTATAAATTTAAAAACATTTAAAATAGATAAATAATTATTTCAAATAATTTTCTAATTTTAGTGTTTTGAAAATGCTTAACAATTAATTTTAAGAATTTAGTGTTTTAATAATTAGTGAATAATATTAATTTTGTTAAAAATAATGGATTAATTAGATTAAATATTAGGGGAATATTAATTAGATTAGTTTAATTTATTTAGTTTGGTTTGGTTTATTTTAGAATATTTTAATTTAGTTTAGATTATTTTAGATTAAGATCAAATTAGTTTAAACTTAGAATAATATATTATGATTTATTAGTTCATTTAAACTTTAGAATTATAGAGTAGCATTTAAAGTTTTCTTTAGTTATTAGAACATACTATTTTATTAATAAAATCTTCAATTCTTTTATTAATTTTAGGATTCGTTCCAGATATAATGAAAGTGTAGAGAGAATATAATAGATAATATAAAAAAGATATAAAAGAAGATATAAGAGAGAAAAAAAATTAAAGATATTAAAGATAGTATAAAAGAAAATATACAGGAAGAAATGAACAAAAATTAATCACAAAGCTAAATGAAAATATAAAAGTAGATATAAAAGAGGAAATAGTTGATAAACTACTAGAAAATTCAGAAGGAAATGTAAATAAAATTATGCATGAAAATATGAATGAAAGTATGAAAAATGAAATAAGTAAAAATAAAAAAGAAAATATGAAAGAAGATATAGAAGAGAATATAAAAGAAAATATAAAAGCGAATAAAATTTAGTAATTTAGATGATATATATCCCTTAAAAATGAATATTCATAAGTAAAATAACCCGAGCATACAATTTATTTGTAATAATTTAATAATAAAATTAATTATAACTAAATTATTACTCATTAAGTATTAGTCCTATCACTAATATTAAAGGTTAAGAAAAGAATCCTATTTATCTGTGGTTTTTTCTAGTAGTAATTGGGAAAAACCTTAATTAACCTATTATCCTTTTTAATTTAACGATCTAAAATATAAGGATAAAATAATAAAAAATACTTCTATCACAAAAAAATAAAACTCATCTATGTAGTTCCATTTCCTTAACTTTTCATAAAAATATAAAATAATACATTTAAAGATGGAAGAAAATAAGATTAATAAAATGTAGAATACATAATTAAAGTACAGAATAATGTTTTTATTAATAATTCAAATAAAAAACGAAAACTAATAAATATAATAATAAAATGAATCCATAAATAACTTTTAATTTTTAAATGTATAAAAGCTATTTAACTAAATAAATTTTTAATATTAAAATAAATAAATGGTTAATATATAATTAAATAAATTATTAATTACATATAAGTGCATAAATATAATATTAATTAAATAAAAGTCCTATTAATTATAACTTGACAAAGAGACTATAATTATTTAGCAAAAAAGTTAGAAATTCTTACAGTATATATTATATATTTTTATTCATATATTAGAATTGTTTTGATAAAACTAAATAGTATGTACTGTAAGAATTTCTAATAAATGAATTTGGTGATATAAGATACAAATATTCAAACTTTAATTAATATAAAATAGTTTTAATATTAACATAAATTAATGTCATAAATTTAAATCTAATGATTTTGCAATATTCTTAATATGTGGCTTGAATTATATTTATTAATTATATTTATAATCTATAAATAATTTTATAACATAAATCAATGTTTTAATTATATTCTTATTATTTTATATTTATATAGTTTTTATTTTATATTTATATGGTTATCAACAATTTCCATATAAATAACAATTATTAATATTATTTTATATTTATATAGTTAATAATTATTTCCTTAAATAATAATTATTAATATTTATAATACTTAAACATAAAAGTTCATTAAATAGTTTATTTTAACCACAAGAACAACTAATTAAATAGTTAATTATAACTAAATAACATAAAAATAAAACGTTTTCTCTGAATTAAGAGAAGTGTATGTGTGAAAGTTGTTAGATTTTTTAAATGTGTAGAAAAGTATAATTATTTTCACTTGAATAAATATATGTAATCTTAATAATAAAATTAAATAAATAAATAAATAAATAAATAATACTTTTATAAATTTAAATAAAATTAAATCCCCAACAATAAACTTCTTCAAACCAGAAGTTATAATATCATTGGTTTATATATTGGTATTTTAGTAAAGTTTCATGAACATCAACTTTTAATTATTTATGTTTTATATGTTTTATATACAAAACATTTTAAGTATATATATAATATATAATATATAATATATGATATATATTATATAAAATATAAAATATAAAATATAAAATATAAAATATAAAATATATTTTTAGTTTTTTTATTAATAATCTTAAACATTTTTTAACTTTTCTTTACAAATCTTATGTTCAAATTGTATAAATTAATGAAATTTAAATTATTTGTTACGTAAAAAATCTAATAATTATAATTATAATTCTATAAAAATAAAAATAAAAAATTTTAATAATTTAATAATTTTAATTATTATTTTATTTTATTTTATTTTTTATTTTAAATTCATCATTCTTATAATTATTAAAATTATAATTATAATTATCCTTTTATATATTTTATTTTATTTTATTTTATTCTATTTTATTTTATTCTATTTTATTTTATTCTATTCTATTTTATTTTATTCAATTTGTACTTATATTATATTCTAATATTTATTTTATTTTATTTTATTTTATTAAATCTATATATTCATATTCTACTATTTATTTTATTTTATTTTATTTTATTTTATTTATTAATTTTTTTTCTATTAATAAAGTTTTAATTTATTGTTTATTTTATGCGGCCATTTTTATATTAAATTTTAATTATTAAAAATTTAATTAAAATTTAATTAAAATTTAATTATTTATAATTCATTTTTATAGAAATGATTTTAACTTATTTAGTATATTTTTGTGCTCATGGTACAAAATCTGCTTAAAAAGGAAATTGAACATCAATTTAATTTAATTTAATTTAATTTAATAAATCATCACTAAAAAAGTAAAATTAATTTAAAAATATTAAAAAAACCACTTAAAAAAAGTGATGAAATTAACACAAAATTCGATCAGCAATAAAAAAAAAAAATTTTAATTAAACATTAAAACAAAACTAAATAAATTTAAAGTTATTATTAAAAAAAAAAAAGTTTTTTCATTTTTATATATATAAAAATGTTTTTTAACTCTCAATATGAATAGTTGGTTGAATTCTGAGGTTTAAGAAAAAAGAAAGTTCACTAAGAAAAATTTTAAGATTTTTATCTTATTAATATTAAGTAATATTTAAAATCATTAACAATAAGAATATTTATATTTATTCATTATAAAAGTATGATTCTATTCTATTCTATTCTATTCTATATTTATTGTATTAAATTTTGAGACTATATTTACAAGTTTATTTTATAATTAATTTCTTTTCTTTAGTTATTTAGGTAATAGTACAAAAAAAAAATAATCAGTAAGTTTAACTAAAAATAGAAATTATATGAAAAAGTTTTGTATATAAAAATAAATATATAGAATTAATATGAAAATAAATATATTAATAAATAATAAATAATAAATAATAAATAATAAATAATAAATAATAAATAATAAATAATAAATAATAAATAATAAATAATAAATAATAAATAATAAATAATAAATAATTAATAATTGAATAATTAATAATTGAATAATAAATAATAAATAATAAATAATAAATAATAAATAATTAATAATTGAATAATAAATAATTGAATAATAAATAATAAATAATAAATAATAAACAATAATAAATAAATAATAAATAATGAAATAATACTTTTTATTGTATTGTTTGTATTAATACCTAAATGAACCGTAAAAATTATATAATGATTGATGCTTAATAATTAATCAATTAATAATAACTGTTTTTATTATTTATTATATATTATTTATTATTTATTATATATTATTATTTATTATTTATTATTTATTATTTATTATTTATTATTTATTATTTATTATTTATTATTTATTATTTATTATTTATTATTTATTATTTATTATTTATTATTTATTATTTATTATTTAATTATTTAATTATTTAATTATTTACTTTTTACTATTTATTATTCAATTATTTAATTATTTAATTATTCAATTTTAATTTTATTTATTAGTATTTTTAATTTCATTTTATTTATTAATGCTTTAATGGAATATATATTAATGTAATATATATAAAACTTAATGTATAATATAGGTATAATATATATGTATAATATATATTATATATTATACATATATCATATAATATTTATAATATATAATATTATATGTATATTATATTAATAATATTATTTTATTTTATTTATATTATTAATTTTTTTTTTTTATTCTTTTAAATTCTTATAAAAACAATTCAAAATCTTAATTTATGTTTAAACGAATATTTTCAGGTTTTAGAAGAAGTCTCTCTTTTTTTTTTTTTAAATACATTTTCTTTTGTTTTTCATTTGTATATTAAAGAAAATAATTATATTTAATTTGGACTTTAAATATTTATTATATATATATATATATACTTTTTTTTCTCTTTTTTATTTAGAAATTTTTATATAAGTATAAAAAAAAATTATATAATGTTTAATTGTATAATTAAACTTAAAACAATATATTTAAATTAGTAGATTTATTAAAACATATTGAAAATTGATACTACAAGTCTTTCAAATATTTTCAATTAAAAAAATAAATTATAGAAATTTAATTATAATAAATTTAATTTAAAAAAGTAAAATATATATATATATATTTATAAAAATCACTAAAATGAAAGTAGAGAAAAAAGGTAAATATTAATTTAAATTTCAATTACATTTAAATTTCAAAAGGAATTTTATAAGCATTTATTTTGAGCTTGAAACAAATAAATTCAATATGTAGTTTTTATTATTAAAATTTTAAAATTTATAAATAATTTTAATCATAATTCACATATATTTTATAATTATTAATGATAAATGAATTAATATACAAAATATAATTTTATAATTTCAATATAGTAATATTAATAATATAATTTTATAATTTCAATATAATAATAATAATAATAATAATATAATTTTATAATTTCAATATGATAATAATAATAATAATATAATTTTATAATTTCAATATAATAATAATAATAATAAAGATGCTCAATGTGCATTAATACATGATTATGATCAATGTGTTTCAAAACCAAATTGTGTATGGTGTGATAATGGAATTGATTGTTTAAATTCATATGGTAAAAAGAAGAATTCGGTGTGTCCAATACCTACAAATTGTGATCCAAAGAACGCAAATTGTTTTACAGGAAGGTTTGATTTTTGGAGTGGATGGAGTTTTGATTCCAATCCAGAATGTAATTTTTGTATGGGTTATTTTAAATGTGGTACTGATTGTCAAAAATCAATAAGTTCAAGTTGGTATAGTATGTATTATTATTATTATTATTATTATTAATTTTTATATTTTTTGACATAAATTTATAAATATTTTATGAAACTAATTATTAATATATTTTATTTTGATACATTTTTTTTTATTATTATAGTTGATTATAGTGGAAAAGCAACTTCAAATAATAGTAATAATAATAATAGTAATAATAAAACAAACAATAATAATAATAAAACAAATAATAGTAATAATAAAACAAATAATAATAACAATTCAGATAAAAGCCAAAACAAAAACAAAGGAAATACTAATAATAATACATCCAATGGAAATAAAAATGTAAATACTAATAATAATACATCCAATGGAAATAAAAATGTAAATACTAATAATAATACATCCACTGGAAATAAAGGTGTAAATACTAATACCAATATTAATAGTAATAATACCAATATTAATGGTAATAATACCAATATTAATGTTAATAATGTAAATAACACTTTAACAAATGCTGTTCCAATTAATGGTAATAATACACAAGGAGAAGTGATTAGTTCTGCTGATCCTCAAGTAATTAATAATATAAATCAAGATTCCAAAAATTTAAATACTACTAACACTGTGAACAATACTACGGCAAGGAATGATTCGAAAAATATATTTAATAGTATTAGTAATACATTACCAATAGCTTTACCAATCCTTTTTGTGAGTTTATTAATTTTAATTATTGTTTTTAGAAATAAAATCATAAAATTATTTAAAAAAATATTTAGGATCAAGGAAGATTATAGTTATAACTTTAACAGAACACCATATTCCAGTTATTAATTAGACTATTAATTTTTAATTTATGAAGCAAATATAAAAATAGAGTAGTAATTTTTTTTAACAAAAAAGACCTTTAATACCAAACTTGGCTATTAGTTCTTGCCTAACTTATAAAATGATTAAGTGAATAGAATAATAGTTTTAACCAAAAATTTTATACCAATCTTTACTCTTTACTATTAATTATTATTTTTTTTTTCAAAAAATAATAATCCTTTTATAGTAAACAGTTTAAAAAAAAATTTATTATACTAATCCTGACTATCAATTATTTATTTGTAAAATAAAAATAAGGTCAAAATTGAAATTTTAACCTTATATCGATCTTGACTCAAAGTTGTTTATTTTTGAAATGAAAATGTTATTATTATTTTTTATTTTTATAAAAATAAAGAATAATATTTTATTTTTCCATTTATTAACATAAATATAGCGTTTAAGTTATTATATTAATATATATTTTTTTTTTTTTTGCTTAGACATACACCACACGCACCCACATATATATATTCAAAATTAAATAGCCTTTTTTTTTTTAAGTATATTTTTTTTTATCGAAATAATTTTTATAGTTTATGAAAGTTTAGTTTAGATTAAAATATTTTAGAGAAAAATAATAAATCAATTTATAAATGTGGGATTATTATAAGGTTTACTATAATATTTTTATTGTATAATAATGAAAATATTAAATATTAATCTTCTTTTATAGATATTTTTTTATTTTTATTAATAGATAAGTACTTGAATATATTAAGATATTATTATAAGAAGTTATAATTGTAGTTTTATATGTATATATATAGATAGAAAATTAAAATTAATTATTATATAAAAAAAAAAAAAAAAAAAGAAAAAAAAAATTCAGATGTATTTAAATTAATAAAATAATTATATAGGTAAGACATAAAAAAAAAATATTTAATAAAAGGTATATATGTAAATATTTTAATAAATAAATAAATAAATAAATAAATAAATAAATAAATAAATAAATAAATAAATAAATAATATTTAAATATAAACTTTTAAAAATAGTAATAATAATAACAACAACAATAATAATTGTTAAAAGTCAGTTTATAATTATATCATTAACAATTTTAATAAAATTGACATAAGTATTACTAACATTTAGTTGTTCAAAATTAAATGTTTTTATATTAATACATTGTGGCTTATGAATTATTTATATTACAATAGGTTTCAATACATTTGAAGTTTATTTTTCATATAGTTCACATATTCTTTATACCAAGTTATTCTATGATGAATAAATTGGTTTACTGGTAAATTTGGGTATATGAAATTATTCTATACTATAATATTATACACTTGATATTATTAAATTATTATTCATTTCTATTCTAAATTAACCTTTTGTTTTACATGAATAAAATATTTTTACATTATATTAGTTATTTAATTCAATTTAAATATTCTAAAAATAATTTCTTAAAAATATTTATAATCCAATAATTTCCTCCTAAAACTAAATATTTAATATTATTACACCATTAGTATTAGATGTATCTAAAAAAACATCACTTATAATATATGATTTATATACCATTTATATGATGGAAACCTTTTTCTTGAAAGGTGATATTATACTATCTCAATTTGAGTGGATACCTCTTATATATTGGGTTTTACATCACTTTCAATTATAATCTGCATTAAAGATAAGCTCTAACATTTATATATTTTCGTTTTGTAGTTTTAGTGATAACTATTTAAATAAATTGTTAATTATATATCGGTGGACTTGATAAATTTTAATCTTGGAGTATTAAAATTGATTACATTTATAACTAATTATATTACTCTAGCCGTTTATTACAATTAAAACTAATTATATTATTCCGGGCTATTTAAACTTATTAAAATTTAATATTTCAGTTAATTTTTCTTCTTGCAGACTAATTTTCACAAGTTTTCTCTATTTAAGCCATTTTTATTCATTTCCAATAAAAGGTATGATTTTTTAATAATCAACACAAAGAATCAGTTAACTAACTTTCCTTTAATATTTGAAGTTCTTTATTTTGTCTATTTTCCCCTAAAATCCAAATTTCTAAAAGGATTTTATATATATGAATTTTCTCATCATTAAAATTTTAATGATAGAAGTTTAATAATGATTATAATTTTAAAAATACTTTGCAATCAATAAGTACAGTTTGTAGATGGAACAATCATTATCTATTTGTATATAACTCATGGTTATTCTTATTATTTTATAATACCTTTCATCATGAAGGTATGTATTACGATTGTTTTAAATTAGTTTTTTTTTTTATAAACCCATTTCATGTTAGGTTTAATAATACTATTATTATTAGAAAGACTCATTTCACTCTATGAATTACCATTCTATTACATTTCCTTTGAATATTTAAATATATGGGATATTATATTTTAAATTATTTTGTATGGGATCTCTGGTATATAATCTCCTCCATTACTGTAGTTTATATA
The DNA here is from genome assembly GCA_016946835.1 of Neocallimastix lanati (nom. inval.). NCBI lineage: Eukaryota > Fungi > Neocallimastigomycota > Neocallimastigomycetes > Neocallimastigales > Neocallimastigaceae > Neocallimastix > Neocallimastix lanati (nom. inval.). The sequence continues at coordinate 1,546,383 of JACVTC010000012.1, forward strand.
TATATACGAGTTTAATATGTATAAATATGCATTAAAATAGCTATACTTTAAATAGTATATTTTGTGGTTTATATATTAAATAATTATATTTTTTAAAAAAATAATTATTTAATATATGATTATTTAAATCTTTGTAATGGATATTATTAAATTGTGTTTTGTATATTCATGGAATAATAGATTTCTTTATGTATAGATATATTATATTATTAATAGCTGAGAGTTTTATTTGTTAAAATATAAAATTATAATTTCAATTAAGAGTTTCAAGTATGAAGATCTATAATTTGCTCTAATATATTATTAAGCTTTTTTTTGTCCCCGATTTAATTAACATTTTTTATATTTTTGGAGGTTTTATTTTTCTTGAAATAACTTCCTTTTATCAACTATTTTTTATTTTGGGTGTTTCTTCAATTTTGCAGTCTTGATCGTTTTGATAAGTTTTATTAGTTTTCCTTAAATTGACATAATGAACAGCCTTTAGTGAGCAGTTTTTATCATAACTTAAAAATCCAATTTATTTTTCTTTGACAATAATATTATTTCCAGCAAACAATTTTTTTTTTTGCAAAGAATCTTTTTAAGAGTTAGATGAAACTCTTAATCTATTAAGAGTCAGAAGTTTATAGTTTATAATTATGTTAATTTTATTAATATAATTTATGATAAAGGAGTTACTAGCATTTAATTATTTTAAATTAAATGATTTTTTATATTAATACATTGTGGCATATATATTATTTATATTACAATAGGTTTCGATACATTTGAAGCTTATTTTTCATAATAATAATAATAATAATAATAATAATAATAATAATAATAATAATAATAATAATAATAATAATAATAATAATAATAATAATAATAATAATAATAATAATAATAATAATAATAATAATAATAATAATAATAATAATAATAATAATAATAATAATAATAATAATAATAATAATAATAATAATAATAACATATATATATATTATGATATCATTGTTAAATAATTATATATAATTATTAAGCAAAAGTATTATTAATTTATTATTATATATATTATTATTACTAATAAATATTACACCAAAATTATATTTTGAATATTAAAAAAAATTTTTTATTAATCTTTGTATTCAGTGAGTCTTTCAAGTTTTTATTTTGGTGGTTAGTACTCTGGACTAACAGACATAAAGTTTCTGAATTGACCCTACGACTACCTCCTCCTGAACTTTTATAGGACTGTTTTCATCCTCCCAGGATGTTTTCCCTTGTAAATGAGGTTGATGTTTGCTCGTTACAGTAAGTTTTCATGCTGCTAAACTATATCATTGCTAATGTAGAGAGCACTTGATCTGTGAGAGGATTAGTGCAGTTGTTCTTAATGATGGTTCCAGTGATCACTGAAAAGGAATCCGCTGTATAAAACTGCATAGAGAGAATGTCCAGCCTTGCTTAGTGCAAGGTCTGCGTTGACGCTGAAATGGTGTGATAAAGAATCCAATAAATTTCTATTAAGTTTAAAGGGAGAGACTGGAGACCCTATTGCCCTTCCTTCTCGTTAATCCCAATCAAAAAAAAAAAAAAAATTATGTATTTTTTTAATATAAAGTATAAGAGGATTATAATTAATCCTTTACAATCTTTATTAATAATAAAAAATCAATAAACAATATAATAATAAATAATAAACATTACATAATACATAATACATAATACATAGTACATAATACATAATACATAATACATTACATAATACAGAATGATAAGTAATTAAAAAAAAAAAAAAAAAAAGATAAATAATAATAAAAAGTAAACAATGATTCCATAAAAGATGCTTAACACATTTTATGGAATCATTGCTTAACTAATTTTATAAAAATTTTTTAAGTATCAGAAATATGAATAAGGAATAATCTTCTTTTTTTTTTTTTTTTTAATATAATTATCATAAGAATATAATATATCATTTTTATAATATATGTATATATATAAAAAATAATTGTTAAGAATAGATTAAATAATATATTAGTAATAATATATATATTTTATATCAATTAAGCATATTTCGGTACTATATATAATACTTAGTTTCGAAAAAAGATTAGCAATTCATTCATTTTAAACATATAAATTTTATTTTAAATAATTTTATATATATAGCTATAAATATTCATTTATATAAAATGATTTGAATAATATTATCTTCATTAATATAATTCTTTTTTCTTATTTTACTTTTTTTTTAAATTTTTTTTTAATTTTTTTATTAAACATTTTCAATTAATATAATTAAAATTTTATACTATTTAATTAATTAACTTTAAATTCTATTGGTCGATCGTAATAGAATTAATAAATTTTTTCTTTTATTTTTTTTTAATTTTTATTATGTATAATTTACTTTTTTTTTCCTTACAAGTTTTTTTAAAAAAATTTTTTTTATTTTAAAATAATAATAATAATAATAATAAAAAAAAAAAAAATAATTTAGTAAATTAATCAACATGTTCTCAAATAATTCTTCTAGCCTTGTTAAGAACAGCATTCGTTGCTTATCTTCTTCCATCAATCCAGCTACTACTGCTGTCTTTGTTTGTGATATTCAAGATAAATTCAAGTAATTAAATTATTATTATATATTATTATTATTTTTACAAAATGTATTTTACATTGAGTAAAACAAAAAAATAAAAGAAAAATAAATCATAATTTATGTATAATAATTTTATTGTATATTATATTATTAAAATAATTTTAAATATGATTTAAATAGGAATTTTATTTATGGATTTGATAATATGGTTAATACTGCCAGTAAGATGGTATTTATATAATAATTATTTAATAATTATTTTTATTATAATATTTATGTTTATTTTTATTTTTATATTATAGTAAAGAAAATAAATAATTAATTTTTTTTCATATTATTATTTATTTATCTATTTTTTAAATTATAATTTATTAAATAAAATGATAGTGTAAAATTGCCAACCAATTCGAAATCCCAATTGTTGTTACTGAACAAGTAAATTTAAAATATATATTTAAATTTTAGATGGCTTAAAAATAAATTTAATTGATGACTAAAAATTAAAATTTATACTTTGTTCTATAATTTATTTTGATTATAAACTATATATTTCATATTTCATATTGTTTATACATTTGTTTTATTTTATTTTATTTTATTTTTTGTTTATGGCTAAAAAAATAATAAAAAATAAAAAACAAAAAAATGATCCACAGAATCCAAAAGGTATTTATCAATATAATTTATTAGTAGCAAATATTTAATGTATAGTTTAATATGTATATGTTTAAAAAAAAAATAATAATCATTATAAATATATAATAATAAGGATATAATAAATAATAATAAGAAAAAAAAATAATAATATTAAGTATTAAATATTAATAAATAATAATATTAATAATTATAAATAATAATAATATACTATATTATATTTAAATTATAATATAAATAAAATTTTTAAATAGCTTTCGGTAAGACTGTTAAAGAAATCGATATTTCTAAGGCTGCTCTTGTTCAAGAAAAGTCCAAGTTTTCTATGATGACTCCAGAAATTAAGGAATTAATTCATAACCGTTTCAAGACCAAGTCTGTTATTATTTGTGGTTTAGAAGTAATATATATATATATCATATAAAAAATAAAATATATCTATATTTATAATTATTCAAAAATAATATTAATGTTAACTGTTAATTTATTGATTTTTTTTTCATTAAATTCTTTTGAAAATTATTTTTTTATATTTTATATATCAAATTTTTATTTTAAAAATTTATATATATTTTATTATTTATTCATATTATATTTATATATCATTATTATTATTATTATTATTAATTTTATTGTATAAATCATATTATATTTATATATCATTATAATTATTATTACTATTATTTAATTTTATTATATAAATCATATTATATCTATATATCATTATAATTATTATTACTATTTTTTATTTTAATTTTATTATATAAATTATATTATCTCTATAAATTATTATTTTTACTATTATTATTATTTTTAAATTTCATTTTATTTTTAAGTCTCACGTTTGTATTCTCCAAACTACTCTTGATTTATTAAATGAAGGTATTGATGTTTACATCTTAGCTGATGGTGTATCTTCTATTAACAAGTCTGAAATTGATATTGCTAGAAAGGTATAATAATAATATTTTTTTTTTTTATTTATTTATTTTATTTTATTTTATTTATTTTAACGATATAATATTGTTACTATTATATATATATATATATTTTTTTTTATTTTTATTATTTTTATTATTTTTATTTATTTTATTTTGCTATTATTGTTATTATTAATTCAATTAATATGGTACTTTATATATATATATATATATATATTTACATATTAAATTATTCTATATATAAATATATATACATGAAATGAAATGGAAATTAGAGATGTATGATGTCTGGTGCTAATATTACCAGTTCCGAATCTATTTTATTCCAACTTCTTGGTGATGCTAAGAATCCAAACTTCAAGTTTGCTAACAAGTTGATTAAGGAAACTAAGGAAGCTACTAAAGAAGCTATGGACTGTTTTGTTAGAGATTTATATAAATAAATTAATATATAAGTTTATGTTGACGAAAAAAAAAAAAAAAATGAAGAATGAGTTTAATCAATTAAATTAGAAAAAATAATTATATATAATATAAATTATGAAATATATATTAATTTAGATTCACTAATAAAAAAAGAAAGGGTGAAAAAAAAGAAAAAAGAAAAAAAAAAAAAAAAAAAAGTTAAAAAATAGAGAAAAAACAAATTTAATCAAACTAATATATAAAAGTATGAAGAAAAAAAAAAAAAGCAATGAAGTTGAAACAACAAAGATTATGAGCATTATAACATTGTAATATACGTAATTTTTAATTTTTAAATTAAATTGAATAAATAAAAATAAAGCAAATATATTAAAAAAAAAAAAAAAAAAAAAAAAAAAATTAATATTAGTATTAATATCTATCTAATATATGTGTAAAACTTATTATTATAATAATGAAAGTATTATATTTTATATTGATGATTGATATGAATAGAGTATTTAGTTTACTATAAAAATTTATTTACATTTACATATATATATATATTTATTATTTATTATTAAGATAAATGTTGAACAATTAAGACACAAATTCAAGAACTAATGTACAAAAAATTTTCTTTACATTATATTTATAGACATATATATGTGGCAAAGACTACATGACACGTTAATATAACATGAAATGTATTAATTAAATATATGCTAATAATACATGTGTTAGGGAATCGTGCATTTCAAAATGTGACTTACAAATATTTAAAATAAAGCCATACATTTTTTAGATATTTTATACAATCATATATATATATAATTAAATAATTAAATAATTAAATATATAATTAAATAGATATATTTTACAATTAAATATTATTAAATAACTATTTCAAAAGAAATAATAATATATTCTATTAAAAAAGAATTATAAAAGATCATTTATACAATTGAATATTAATTAATTATATATAAAAGAGAATATTTATTATTTATTTAATTATTATTTATTAAATTATTAAAAATAACAAGCCATATATGATAATACGCCACATTGTGAAATGCACAGATTACAAAATGCACTATATTCCCCTTCAAACCTAATTATTTTAAAGAATGTAATTCGGTTTGCAAATGTACGTGTGAATTATGCTAATTTTTTTTTTTTTTTTTTCAAATATTAAAATTTTTCTTTAATATCTATAAACTATAAATTGTTACTATTCTAAATTAATTAAAGTTAAAAAATTTTCTCAATTTTTACATTAAATGAAATTATTTTCTATTTTTTTTTTATGAAATATAATTATAATTTTAGAATTTTAGAAAAAGCAAAATAATTATTATATATGATGAAAACCTTTTTCTTGAAGGATGAATTTATACCATCTCAATTTGTGAATACTGAATATTGAGAAGTACATTACTTTTAAATATAATCTGCTTTATAGATTAGCTAACTTTTAATATATTTTTTCGCTTTGTAGTTTTAGTGATAACTATTAAATGTTTTTTTTATTGATTAGAATTTAAGTATTATAATATCGCTTTGTAGATAAGCGTTTCCTGTTGTATAAATTTGGAGTGTTACTTTTTTTTTTTTTTTTTTTTCTGAGGGAGTGGTTATGATTGAATTAATACCAATAATTAAATTATGCTTATTTTATATTTAAAATTAAAATTAATAAATGGAACTATTAATTAAATTATTTTATATTTCTATTTCATTAAAATTTTTTTTTTTTTACTGACTTTCATCTTTATATTTTCATTTTGATACTTCTGGTGTCTTTCATTTTTTTTTTCCAATATTGTTACTATTGGAAGCTTATTATTTAATTTTTTTTTTTTTTTTTTTTTTTTTTTTGAAATATTAAATCCCAATGTAATAATCTTACTAAGTACTATCACTTAGTATAATTATTATCTACAACTTAACGACTAATTCATTAAGTTGTGAAAATAAAATAAAAAATAAAGTTTTACCTTTCGAGTTTAATAAAGTTAATTATAATAATAATAAGGTTACACAGAATTAGACCATTGTTTAAATTAGAAATTATTTGTAAAATATGTTTTATTAGAAATTATTTTATTATTTATTTAAAGATAAAAATATAAATTATTATTATTATAACTAGGTTTTTTATAATAACTCTTGATTTCTTAAAGAGAACTAAAGAGCCTTATTAATTAATTTTTTGTGAAATTAAGGTTAAATAAAAAAATAAAAAAATTTCTTCGTAACAAATCCGTGTAACCTTTGATATTTGTTTATTATAATTAGTTATAATAAACTCTCCAATATTAAGATAAGTATAACTATCTTATTTTAGTTTTCTCAATTTAATAATTTTTTATTAAGTTATTATTAAGTTGTAGTTAATAATTTAATTATAATAAATTTTAATAATTAAATTATTACAGTGAGTTTCGTTACAGGATAATTGTGAACGAATCATCAGGCAGGCATTCAAAAGTTGACCAACTGTAATACTACATTTATGATTATTTAAATCATCCATTAAGTTTATTTATTTATTTTTAGAAATAGTAATAATAGTAATAATAAGTAATAGAACTTTTAACATTTGGTTGGAAGTTTTTGTTTGTTTACACTATAACTTTTAGAGTTAGAAAATTTTTTAATTAAGTTTTACCTCACCACTTTTAGATAGTAGACAAGCCGCAAAAAAAATTTAAAAAAAAAAAAAAAAATAATTTTTTGGCTATATTTTGAAATTTTTACACTCACGATTATTTTAACCATATCTTTGGTCATCCTATATATTATTTATTTCTCACATCAATTATAATTATCCTTCTGTATTTATAATTTATATAACCATTTTTTACATTCCTGTAGTTGGTTACCTTTCAATTTTATATTATTTTAGTCAATAAACTATATCTACTATAAACTTAAAATATTTTTTAAATAGAAATTAATCCTTTAAAAACAGTTGTATATTAAACTTCTTTATTTAGAATCTAAATAATAAATAAAAATAAGCTTTTTAAAATTAATTAAATGTTAATTTTTTTTTAAAAAAAAAAAAAATAAAATAAAATAAAAAAAAAATTGGTTACATTATTTTTTAAATTTTAATTATCCGCTTTAACTTAAGTTTAAAAACAAATTAATATTTATTTAATCTTTAAACACATTTTATATAATTATTTATAATTAATAATTATTGTTTATTTTATTTTTTATAATATTTTATTTTTTTTATTTTAATTTTTATTCATTATTTTGCTTATTTACTAGTTTAAAAACAAATTAATATTTATTATCTTTAAACACATTTTTATATAATTAATTATTATTATTAATTATTGTTTATTTTATTTTTTATAATATTTAATTTTTTTATTTTAATTTTTATTCATTATTTTGCTTATTTACTTAATTTTTTTTATTATTTCTATACTTACAATATTTATTTATTTTTTTTTTTATTACAATACAATATTTTTTTTAAAAATTTTTTTATGAAAAAACAATAATTTTTTTATACATTTTTAAAAATTAATTATTCTTTTTTTTTTTTTATGAGTAAAAATTTTAATATTAAAAAAAAAATTAAATAAAATAATACATTTTTTCAATATTCTATAAAATTTATATACTGCTATTATAAGAATAAAATTAATTCTTTAAATAGCAAATTATTTTTGAAAATTTAAATATTTCAATGTATTTTTTCTATTAATAATACATATTAATAAATATTTTGGAATTTTCATTATTTCTTAATTTAATATAATAATCTATTTTTTTTTTCTCTATTTTTCTTTTTTATATTTCATTTTTTTTATCGTTTTTATTTTTAATTCATATTTTTTGTTTAATAAATTAACTTATTTAATACCCTTCATCATCTTCTTAAGTAATGGACAGAATCCGAATAATATAATACCAGATACGGCTCCCATAATTGCAAATACACTGAAGAACTTAGTAAGAGTATCAATTTCAAATCCTGCAATATTCTTAAATCCTTCTTGCTTACTTGGCTTAAGTTGGGCTAACTTAGCTGAGAAAACGTTAGAAGCTGCATTACTCATGAACCAGACACCCATTAATAAGGATGATAAGTGAGCTGGAGATAACTTATTAACCATTGAAAGACCAATTGGAGATAAGCAAAGTTCACCAATAGTGTGAATAACATAAAGACTAACTAACCACCAGTAGGAAACCTTATCATTATCACCAACACCTTGAGTACCAATAGCAATTACAACGTAACCAACTGCTAATAAAATAAGACCAATAGCTTGCTTAGCTGGTGAGAATGGTTCAAGCTTACGTTTACCTAATGCTTCCCAAAGCATGGCCGCAAGTGGTGCAAGAACAACAATAGCAATTGGATTAACTGATTGTAACCATGCAGTTGGGAATTCCCAATCTATTCCGAAACCAATACGTCTGTCACATTGTTGGTCAGCAAATACTGTTAAGGAAGAACCAGCTTGTTCATAAGCTGCCCAGAAGAAAATAACGAAAACTGCAATGATATAAATAACTCCAATACGACTCTTTTGTGTTCCATTAAGGTTTCTATCAGTAATGATAAATATTGGAAGTGCAATAGTACAAGCATAAATAATAGCTGAAATATATTCATTGAAATCACTCCATCTAGCATTCTTCTTTCCATCCTTATCTTCTGCTAATAACCACATGTATAAAAATAATACAGCAATACCAATAACAATACTACAAATAAGTCTAACTGGTGAATTCTTCTTTAATTCAGTAACTTCAGAATCTTCTACCTTAACTTCTTCTTCCTTTAAAGTCTTTTCAAGTAATTCAACTTGTTCCTTTTGTCTCTTTTTAACTTCATCCTTGTCTGGAGTAAGACCAACTTGTAAACCATCTGGAGTAACAAGTAATTTATTCTTTAAGAGACTAAAGATAATAATAGATAAAATCATACCAATACCAGCACAGAAGAAACCCCATTTATAACCACCTGGATTCAAATAACCATTTCTCTTTGGAACAACGGTACTACAAACGAATGGTGCAATAAAAGCACCTAAGTTAATACCCATATAAAAGATTGTGAAAGCAGAATCCTTACGAGAATCGGTAGCTTCATATAAATCACCTAACATAGTTGAAATATTTGGCTTGAAGAATCCATTACCCATAATAAGAAAGAAAAGACCACCATATAATAAAATATTTGATAAAGTATTGTTTACATTTGGATCAATAGTTTTTCCATCAGTAATAGATTGTTTAACAAATAAAGCAGATCCAAACATAAGGAATTGACCAATAGCCATAAGAACACCACCAATAATAATAGATTTACGGTTACCCCAGTAACGATCAGATATCCAACCACCTAAAACTGGAGTTAAATATACTAAACCAGTATAAGTACCGTAAATAGAATAGGCAGTACTTTCACTACATAAAGCGGATACAAGATAAAGAACGAAAATACCTCTCATACCGTAGTAACTGAAACGTTCAGCCATTTCAGTAACGAAAAGAAGGTATAAACCTTTTGGATGTCCTTTTTTCTTTTCAACAACTTCACCCGATGTCATTTTTATTTTTTTAATTCAATAACAAACAAACTTAATTTAATCTATTCCTTAATTTTTTTTAAAATTTTTATATTAATATGTATTATTTTATTTAATACTTTTTTTATTTTATTTTCTTAAATTAAAAAAATATTATATATTATGAAAAAATAATAATAATAAATTTTAATATATTTTTTAATTTATATAGTTTTTTTTTTTATTATTAATATATATTATTTTATTTATTTATTTTTTTTTTTTTAAATTAAAAAATATTATTTTTTTTTGTTTATGAAATAAATTTTTTCAAGAAATTTTTTTTGCTTTTATAGTATTTTTTTTTTTATTATTTTTTTTATTACTATTATTTTTACTATTATCTTAGTATTTATTATGTATTGAAAATAATAATAAATAAAACAAATAATAATAATAAATAAGATTAAATTTAAAAACATTTTTAATTTATATTTAATTTAAGGGATATATTTTTTAATTTATATCTATTTTTTAAAAAAAGATAATTATCAAGGTTTCCAATAAAATTATTATTAATTTTGAGAAATAATTCATTTCAATATTTTTCTCAAACTTTCTTGCTTCACTTTTAAATTACTCATTAATAATTAGACAATATAGACTTATCTATTTTGATCTTATCTCTATTTCTTAAAGCTTCTTTTGAATTATATATGATAAAAAAAAATTTTAATACTTTTCATAATTTTCATATTTATCATATTTATAATCATGTCATCACCTTTTTTATATATAACCAAAAAAAAAAAAAGTGAATAAGAATTAAAATTGTAATTTTTAAAAATATCTAATAGTTTCATTAAAAAATTTTTTAATAGGAAGTAATTTAAATATTTCCAAATTATTTAAAAGATTGATAGAAAAAAAATGTATATATTTTTAATAATTAAAAGTTTTTTAATAATGAAGAGCTACATTTTCCGTAAAAATAAAGATATAAAATTGACATTTTTCTGCTCATACATATTACTTTTCTTTTCCTGCTACAGTAAAAATTCAAAAAGATCAAAAACATATCTTTTATTATTATTATTATTATTATTATTATTATTATTATTTTTTAATTCTAATACTTAACAGCTAATTATTCTTTCAACTTATCTTTACTAATTTAAATTATTTTTTGAGAAATATCACTTTTTTGAATAATAATTAATTTTTTATTTATTTATTCAATTACATTTTTATTAACTATCTTATATTTAAAAGCAATATTTATCCTAACCCATAAATTAAATTATATCTATTAAAATTTTAAATAGTTATAATAATAATAATAATCTAAACCTAATCCATTAAAATATTAAATTTTTTCTATGTTTATACATAAATAGACTTAATGATATTTAAAAATTTTTTTTTTGTTTATGAAATTTTTAAATAAATATTAAAAAAAAAGTTTATTTTGGGTTTCGAAAGTAAGGGACCTTTAACTTTTCCCATTCATGGATGACAACTCCTTGTGGGCTAATTAATAATAGTACAAAAATCGCTAATTCAAAATTTGTTAAAGTATTCCGAAAATTCCACATAATATAAAATTGAGAAATAAAATTTTCTCCAAGGTGATTGGAAAATATTATTAAAAAATTACACATTTATATTTTAAATAATTAAATTGATAATTTTTTATTTATTTATTTAGTATTTATCAAATAATATCTATTATTTTATATTGTTTTTTATTTACTAATAATTTAATAATAATAATAATAATAATAATAATAATAATAATAATAATAATAATAATAATAATAATAATAATAATAATAATAATAATAATAATAATAATAATAATAATAATAATAATAATAATAATAATAATAATAATAATAATAATAATAATAATAATAATAATAATAATAATAATAATAATAATAATAATAATAATAATAATAATAATAATAATAATAATAATAATAATAATAATAATAATAATAATAATAATAATAATAATAATAATAATAATAATAATAATAATAATAATAATAATAATAATAATAATAATAATAATAATAATAATAATAATAATAATAATAATAATAATAATAATAATAATAATAATAATAATAATAATAATAATAATAATAATAATAATAATAATAATAATAATAATAATAATAATAATAATAATAATAATAATAATAATAATAATAATAATAATAATAATAATAATAATAATAATAATAATAATAATAATAATAATAATAATAATAATAATAATAATAATAATAATAATAATAATAATAATAATAATAATAATAATAATAATAATAATAATAATAATAATAATAATAATAATAATAATAATAATAATAATAATAATAATAATAATAATAATAATAATAATAATAATAATAATAATAATAATAATAATAATAATAATAATAATAATAATAATAATAATAATAATAATAATGACAATATTCCACTATTGTTGCTATCATTTTTATTAATTTTTATTTTAAATACAATATAAATATATAAATATATTATTTTTTATTGTAATTTTTACTTTATATATTCATTATTATATTTATATTTTACTTTTTGTTTATTTTACTTTGAAAAAAAAATATTAATAATTATAAATAAAATATATATAAATATATATATATATAATTGTGAATAAAAATGTATTATTTTTTTTTAAGAATTATAAATAAATGACTTTAACATTTATTAATATTCATCAAATTAATAATGAATATTAATTTTCATAAAATATACATTTATTAATATTTATCAAATTAATGATAAATATTTTTAATTTTCATATATTTTTAATCAAAATTATTGTATATATATATATTTATATATATTTTATTTATAATGATTAATATTTTTTTTTATAATATGATGATTATAGAGTTCAGTACTAATAAATGTTTAAATAATTTGTTTCCTTCATCCTTTACTTTTTTAGCTAATTCTTTACGTTCCTATAGTTTAATATATATTTAAAATATTGTAATTAAATATACATATATAATTTGTTAATATTATTATAATTAAATTATTTGAATTATATTTAAAAATTTTATATAAATAAATATATATATAATATACTGTATAAATATATGAATATTTATTTATTATTAAATATTTTAAGAATAAACTTTAAATTCTTCTCATCACTTAAATGAAATTTATAAATATTTCTTTAAAGAGATAAATTAAAAAAAATAAAAAAAAAAAAATTAATAAAAAAATTTTTTTGTTAGTGTTAATATAATTAAATATAATGTATAATTATTTAATTATAACTTATATATTTAACATAAACATTAAAATCAATATTTATAAATTTTTGTATATACTTTATCATTTATTTCTCTTTTAAATTTTAAATTTTATTTTATTTCAGTTTTATGATAATTTTGTGATAGTTATTTTACATTATCTTTTACATATATTATTAAAATTAAGAATATAGTATGAATATATGATATATAAATAAATAGGCTAATATTATAAATAATATATTGTTTTTATATTACGTTATAAATTAACTTGATTCTTAATTTTAATTAGGAGAAAATTTATTATTTTTTTATGTACTAACATATTTTATATAATTAATGTTATTTAATTGTATAACATATTTTTATATGTTTAATTATAATATTTTTTTTTTTTTTTTTAAAAATTGATTGCATAACCAAAGTAAAAAAAAAAAAAAAAAAAATTGTATTGAATTATAGTTATTTTTGTATATTTAATCATAATATTTTTTTTAAAAACTAATCCATATCATATATATAAATTATTTAAAATATTTAGTATTAGTAGTATTAATAAAATAATATTAAATATTATAAATAAAATATATCAGTCTCCAAAAAAATAATGAATTTATTCTAAATATAAAAGTATTAAATAAAATTATGAAAAATAAATTAAAGCTATCTATATAAAAATTATAAAAAATATTAATATAAAATATATGATAACATAGATTAATGATCTAAAATAAATTTATGTTTTTATTGTTAAATTCTTTTTATAATATTTTTTTTATTATGTTTCATTATGTTATTATTAATATAATAAAAATTACATTCACATAAATACAAATTAATTAAAAATTATTAAAAATAAAGGTTTTTATTTCATTTCTTTATATTATAATTTATGTTTTTTACACTTATTATTAATACATGAATTTCATTAATAATTATGATTTTTATTTTCATTTTATATGTAATATTTTGATCTATTTAATTATTATATATATAATATATATCAATATATTATATATATAATTATTTAATTTATAAATACAAAATAATAAAAAAAAAAAAATTTAAATAGGTTTTATAATAAACTGTAATATTGAAAATATATAATAAACAAATATTTATAGTAATTTAATTTATAATTGAACAATAAAAAAATAATATAAATATATTATAATTTAATTTATGGTAAAATTATATATTTAGTTTTAATACTAATAAAAATAAATATTATTAATATATATGTCAAAACAACCGTATATTTAAGTTTTCCTTTTTTTTTTTTTTTTTTTTGTAATTATATTAAAATGATAAATATAATAATCAGAGTTTTTTTACGGAAAATATTTAGAACTATAATAATAATAAATTATATGTAGAAATATAATAGTAAAGGAAATAATTAAATTAAAAAAGAGTGGGTAACAAATTAATTTCATAGAATGAAGGTCAAACAATTATAATTATTATTTAATATAATATATAAATAAGATTTTATTTTAATTGATAAAAGCGAAACTAAATTTATTAATAAATAATTTATTATGTAATAATAATTAATTCATATATTTATTATTATTAGTATTATTATTTTATTTTATTTTTTAATATTTTGCCTTGTTTTCCATTATTAATATTATTCTTTTAAGTATTCATAAAAAAAATAAAATAAAATAAAATGATTATATTTAAAAATATAATTTATATTATTGTACAGTATATATATTAAAAATATTAATTTATTAATTACTAATAAAGTTAACAATCATACCACAAATTATAACTAATAAATTAAATATGAAATTATTCAATTTTCATATCTATTTTATAACTAGTTATAATAATTATATTTCCAATAAAGAAAAAAGAAAAAACTTTAAATATTTTTTTTTTTTGTTAAAGTATAGTTATTTGATATTTTATTTTATTTCAGGTAATTTATTTTTTTTATGCTAATTGAAAACTGAAGGTACTAATAATATTTTAATTGATAAAAATATGTATATATATTAGTATTTTTTCTATTTTTTTTTTTTAAATTCTTATATTAAATAGAAAGTTATATTGTTTAAAAATAATATAAAATAAATATTATAAACAAATTTGATGATAATATTATACTTTATCAACTAATATTACAAATAGGTTTATTAATATTTTTTTTCAGAAAAATTTTTTTCAAATATAAATAACTATATATTATGCTATTATTAATTTTTATCTTATCATTTTTTAACAGAAAAAAATTTTTTTTGTATATATAAATTTATTTGCCAAAAAAATACAAAACCATATTACTATTGTTTAATTATACATTAAAGGCAAATATAATATTGTATATTTTAATTTAATATATTAAACTTTAATATGAAAAAAAATTTTTATATCTTCCTTATATATTTAAAAATACTTATTTTAAATTTACTTTATTAAAATCTTATTATTATTTAAAAAAAAAGGGGTAAAATATTTTGTGGCTTTTTATTATTATTGTTTGTTATTTTTTTTTTTTTACCTTTTTTATAAAAATTATATGGCTTTTTTTTTTTTCTGAACAATTCAAAAAAAATTTTTTTATTTATATTTTTATTAAGTTACTATCTAAATTAATAATAAATAAAGTTTATAATTATTGATTATTCTTTTTTTATTTTATTTTATTTTTTTTTTATTTTATTTTTTTTTTGAGTTGTATAAAGATAAATTATCAATATTGATTAAAATATACTATTGTTCAATTTTTTTTTAATGTATTTCCTTTAACCATAAGCAACAACAAATAATTAAATTAGTAATATTGCTTTAAATATAAAAGTTTTGAAGAAGATATATTTAATATAAAGGTTATATTCAAATGTTATTTGCCTTTTATGAAATGAATTATTTATTTTAGTTTTATAATTAAGTTTTATGAGTAATGAAAGATCAAAATATTTAATAAATCAAACATATTAATTTTTAATGATACTAATATATTAATAATATACATTATTTTATATACTTTAATTAATAATTATAATTGTTACATATAATAATTTTTAAGTATATTATTATTATATGAAAAAAATAATATAAAATATAATATTTATAAAAATATTTTAATAAAATAATTTGCACATGTTGTTATATAATTTTAAAAACGGTAAAATAATGTTATTAAAATTATAGTATAAAATTAATATAATTTAATATAATTTGGAATAATTTAGTATTTATATTTATTTATATTTTATTAATAGAAAGTAAATATTTATAAAAACAATATTAAAAAAAAAAAAAAGAAATTTATCCAAAATTAATTTATATAAAATATTATTCTCCCGTAAATGATAAATAAACTATATATAAATTAATTTTTTAATATGGCTTAACCTTTTTATTCTATTAAATATATTATTTTTTTAAAAAATTTCATGTGTAATAACTATATAAAATAAAAAAAATTTATAAATATATAATATATAAATTAAATTTAAATAATTAATTTAAAATATAATATATTATATAAATTTATTATATAATATATATTTTTTAATTTTAAATTTTTTAATATTAAATTTTTTATGGTATTTTTTTTTTTTTTTAATTTACATTAATTAAAATGAAGGGCAAATTATAAAAAAAAATTAATCATTCATATGAAATTTATTTTTTAAAAATGAAAAAAAAAAAAAAGAAAAAAAAAAAAAAAAAAAAAAAATGGAAATTAATAAATAAAAAATAGAAAATATTTAATAACAAATAGCAATTACTTTATAAAAAAAAGCAAATATTAACTAAAAAAAAGCAAATATTAAAATAAAAATAGCAAAAAATAAAATAATAATAGAAAAAATTTGACTTATAGTATAAAAAAATATAAAAGACATAAAAATAAAGAAGCATAAAAAAAAAAAAAAAGTATATATAGATAGAAAAAAGATGTTGTTTTTAATTACTTAAATCAGCTTTGTTATTCATTTTAAATATAAATAATAAAAAATGATTATAAAATTTACAAAAAGAAAATATAAATTATAAATTTACAAAAAAAAAAAAAAAAAAAAAAAGAACAATTAAAGGAAATGTGGGCTGAAAAAAAGATAATAAAAAAAATTTTTTTTTTTAAAAGAGAAATTTTTTTAAAAAAAAAGAACTTCAATGAATATGGAATTTGATAAAAAAAAATAATAATAAACTTCGACAAAGAAAGTGGATTAATGATTTATATTAGAATAGTTAAAAATTATTGAAAGTTGGTTACAAATCTTTGATAAACTTTGTTAAATTTTTTGATTTTTTTTTCTTTTTATGAATTATTAATCAATGATAAAATCTACGGTAAAGGAAATTATTATTTATTTAAATTTAAAACTAATATTAATTTCGATAGTATTATTGGATGATTATTTATTATAAGTTTCATTAATAAGGTTGATATAAAATATCCCATTTGCTTATATTATTAGTTATGGTTATTTAATAAATTTTAGAAACATTGATTTTTTTTTTTTTAATAATTATAAAATATATCAAACTGATATTAAATACAAATTTTACTATTATTTTTGATGCGTTGAACATTATGGGTGTATATATAGAATATTTATTATTTTTTGTTTAATAAAAATTTTGTACATTATAAAAAATAACGTATAGAATTATACTTAAGGTAATTCTATACGTTAAAAAGTGTTGATTATTGTTAATCTAAAATACGTATAAATTAAATAAATTTTTAAATATAGTATACACAGATATGATAAAATAAATTATTAAGAAAATATTTGAATTTGATAAAATAAATTTTTAAAATAAAGATTTGATAAAACAAATTCAATTATATATTATCAATGTATTTACATAAGTATTTATTTGTTCATTATATTTTATATATTAAAATATTAAATTTAAATAATTACTGTTTAATTTATTAAAATAATAAATTTAAATATTTACTGTTTATAAAGTGACATTTTCAATTAATACATTAATAGAAAATATCATTTTTACTACTATTAATATTATTATCTTTTTTTTTATTCTTAAATTGAATAATATGAACAAGAAAGATTTAAAATTTATATTTATTTTTTTATCCATTATTCTTTATATGATGTCTAGTTTCAATCTTAATAAATTTATCTTTTATTGATTTAAAAAATATAAATATATATAACAAATAATTAGTGGTATACTTTTTTTTTCACTATTAATCTATAGGATATTATTTTTTTCTAAATAAAAATAATAATAAAAAAATGAAAGATAAAAATTATTTAATATTAAATTAATTTTTTTGAAAGCATACTATAAATAATTATTTTTATTTAAATGTTTCTAAATTTAAACATTAATTAATATTTTATTTATAATTACACTTTTCAATATTTATATTTATGTATTTAATAATTTTTATAATTAGATGATTTATTAATACATGTATTATTAAATCTTATTAATGAATACTTATAATTTAATATGAAGTGACATATAATAAATGTATCTTAATATTTTTATTTAATAAAATAAAATAATAAAATAATATAATAATAAAATAATATAATAATAAAATAATAAAATAATAAAATAAAATAAAAATAAAATAAAATAATAATAAAATAATAATAAAATAATAATAAAATAATAATAAAATAATAATAAAATAAAAAATTATAAAATAAAATAAAACATATTGAATGAAATAAATTATTGTTAACTAATGATAATGATAGATTTTAAAGTTTAAAATATATAAAATTTCTATAAAACTTTATTATATATCATTATTTCAACATTAATTAAAATGAATTTTAAATCATTTTATTTTAATATATCGTACAAAATATATTAATATTTTAAATTAATGTAAAGATTAAAAAAAAAAAAAAATAAAAATATGTTAATATTAGTTCATTATTTATATAAATAAAATTAATATATCTAAAATAATAAAAAGATATATTATTATTTTTAATATTGAATGTGCTTTTTCTTTTATCCTTTAATTAGTATAGAGTTTTATTTATTATATATATTATTCAAAGTTTAATTTTTAAGATACAAAAAAAAAAAAAAAAGTATTTTAGAATGATGCTATATTTAAAAATTATAAAAAAGTGTATATATTTAATTTTTATTTTCAAAGTTCACAGTTTTATTTTATAATGATTATTATTTTAAATATATAATATAATAAATTATAAAAAAAAAATAGTTTTATCAAAAAATGAATATTTTTTATTGTGGAGTTTATTGTATTTTTTAAAACTTCATTAAATTTTCTTTATAATCAATTTATTTATTCCATCATATTATATAGTACATAATTTGTTAAATATATATTTTATTATTACTAATAATTAGTAATAATAAAAATATATATTTAGCAAAGTAAAAATATTTATATTTATATTTATAAAAAATTTAAACAATCCAATTTAAATAAATGTTTATATATATATTATAATATAAATATAAATATTTATTTAAATTGGATATTTTGTGTAACCATTACTATTATTTATTATTTTTATTTATAGAATGGTAAAGTTTTTGAAATTTGTTATTCTTCGAAATAGATAAAAAAAAAGTAAAAAAAAAAAAGTAAAAAAAAAAAGTAAAAAAAAATAAAACAAAAAATAAAATTACTCATTCATAGATTAAAAAATAAAGTATATTTCTTATCATTTTATTTTCAACAATTTAAAATTTAAAAATTAAAAATATACTATATTATATTAAATAATATTTTAAGGAATAAAATATATTTAATATAGTAATATATAATAATATATTATTTAATAAATATATAATATATTTTATTTCTTATTATTTTTATTATTACTCTTTGTAATTTGATGAATTATATTTTTTTATTTTATTAATATATATCAATATATATTACAATAAAATATATAATATATTATTATATGTCGTAAATATTATTTTTATTATTACTATTTGTAATTTGATGAATTATATTTTTTTATTTTATTAATATATATCAATATATATTACAATATAATATATAATATATTATTATATGTCGTAAATATAACTATATATATTAATATATATTTATATGAATATATTCAGACACCCTGATAATTATCTTTTTTTAAAAAATAGATATACATTAAAAAATATATCCCTTAAATTAAATCTAAATTAAAAAGGTTTTTAAATTTAATCTTATTTATTATTATTTTTTTTTACAAAAAGTACTAAGATAATAGTGAAAAATAAAAAAAAGAAATACTATAAAAGCAAAAAAAATTTCTTTAAAAATTTTATTCCAACAACAAAAAAAAAAATAATTATTTTTTAATTAAAAAAAAATATTAAATAAAATAATACATATTAATAAAAAAATTTTTTAAAAAAAAAAATTAAGAGATAGATTAAATTAAGTTTGTTTGTTATTAAATTAAAAAAATAAAAATGACATCAGGTGAAGTTGTTGAAAAGAAAAAAGGACATCCAAAAGGTTTATACCTTCTTTTCGTTACTGAAATGGCTGAACGTTTCAGTTACTACGGTATGAGAGGTATTTTCGTTCTTTACCTTGTATCCGCTTTATGTAGTGAAAGTACTGCCTATTCTATTTACGGTACTTATACTGGTTTAGTATATTTAACTCCAGTTTTAGGTGGTTGGATATCTGATCGTTACTGGGGTAACCGTAAATCTATTATTATTGGTGGTGTTCTTATGGCTATTGGTCAATTCCTTATGTTTGGATCTGCTTTATTTGTTAAACAATCTATTACTGATGGAAAAACTAATGCTATTGATCCAAATGTAAACAATACTTTATCAAATATTTTATTATATGGTGGTCTTTTCTTTCTTATTATGGGTAATGGATTCTTCAAGCCAAATATTTCAACTATGTTAGGTGATTTATATGAAGCTACCGATTCTCGTAAGGATTCTGCTTTCACAATCTTTTATATGGGTATTAACTTAGGTGCTTTCATTGCACCATTCATTTGTAGTACCGTTGTTCCAAGCGAAGATGGTTATTTGAATCCAGGTGGTTACAAATGGGGTTTCTTCTGTGCCGGTATTGGTATGATTTTATCTATTATTGTCTTTAGTCTCTTAAAGAATAAATTACTTGTTACTCCAGATGGTTTACAAGTTGGTCTTACACCAGACAAGGATGAAGTTAAAAAGAGACAAAAGGAACAAGTTGAATTACTTGAAAAGACTTTAAAGGAAGAAGAAGTTAAGGTAGAAGATTCTGAAGTTACTGAATTAAAGAAGAATTCACCAATTAGACTTATTTGTAGTATTGTTATTGGTATTGCTGTATTATTTTTATACATGTGGTTATTAGCAGAAGATAAGGATGGAAAGAAGAATGCTAGATGGAGTGATTTCAATGAATATATTTCAGCTATTATTTATGCTTGTACTATTGCACTTCCAATATTTATCATTACTGATAGAAACCTTAATGGAACACAAAAGAGTCGTATTGGAGTTATTTATATCATTGCAGTTTTCGTTATTTTCTTCTGGGCAGCTTATGAACAAGCTGGTTCTTCCTTAACAGTATTTGCTGACCAACAATGTGACAGACGTATTGGTTTCGGAATAGATTGGGTATTCCCAACTGCATGGTTACAATCAGTTAATCCAATTGCTATTGTTGTTCTTGCACCACTTGCGGCCATGCTTTGGGAAGCATTAGGTAAACGTAAGCTTGAACCATTCTCACCAGCTAAGCAAGCTATTGGTCTTATTTTATTAGCAGTTGGTTACGTTGTAATTGCTATTGGTACTCAAGGTGTTGGTGATAATGATAAGGTTTCCTACTGGTGGTTAGTTAGTCTTTATGTTATTCACACTATTGGTGAACTTTGCTTATCTCCAATTGGTCTTTCAATGGTTAATAAGTTATCTCCAGCTCACTTATCATCCTTATTAATGGGTGTCTGGTTCATGAGTAATGCAGCTTCTAACGTTTTCTCAGCTAAGTTAGCCCAACTTAAGCCAAGTAAGCAAGAAGGATTTAAGAATATTGCAGGATTTGAAATTGATACTCTTACTAAGTTCTTCAGTGTATTTGCAATTATGGGAGCCGTATCTGGTATTATATTATTCGGATTCTGTCCATTACTTAAGAAGATGATGAAGGGTATTAAATAAGTTAATTTATTAAACAAAAAAAATAAATTAAAAAAAAGATAAAAAAATGAAATATAAAAAAGAAAAATAGAGAAAAAATATAGATTATTATATTAAATTAAGAAATAATGAAAATTCCAAAATATTTATTAATATGTATTATTAATAGAAAAAATACATTGAAATATTTAAATTTTCAAAAATAATTAGCTGTTTAAAGAATTAATTTTATTCTTACAATGACAGTATATATATTATAGAATATTGAAAAAATGTATTATTTTATTTAATATTTTTTAATTAAATTATTAAAATTTTTAATACATTAAGAATATAAAATAAGTAATTTTTAAAAATTTATAAAAAAAATTATTGTATTTTCGTAAAAGTAAAAAAAAAAAAAAAAAAAAAAAAATTAAAAAATTTATGTTTTAATTAAGAAAAAATAAAAATAAATATTTTAAGTATAGAATTAATAAAAAAAATAAGTAAATAATCAAAATAATTAATAAAAATTAAAAACAATATTAATAAAAAAAATTAAATAATAATAAAAAAAATAACTAAATAAACAAAATAAATAATAATAGAAAAATATAAATAAAAAAATTTATTATAAATAATAAATAATTAAAATGTGTTTAAAAATAATGAAAGTCAATTTGTATTTAAATTGAAGTTAAAACGAATAATTAATTATTAAATTTAAAAAAAATTGTTACCAATTATTTTTATGATTTTAAAAGTTTATTATGTTATACAAATACTTTTTAATGTGAAAAAAGATATATAAATTATAAACACATATTGATAATTATAATTTATGTAAGCGATAAATAATATACAGATTGAACAAAAAATATGGTTAAAATAATCTTGATAGTAAAAATTGTGGTAAAAAAAAATAGGCAATAAATAAATTAATATTTATGTATTTTTACACATTAACTTAATAATAATAATTAATAAAATGAATTTTTTTTTTTTTTTTTTTTTTTTTGAAATATTGATATATATTTGAATACTTTGGGCTTACTTTGGAAATGAATTGATTTTTGATCCAAATTGATTTGATCCAAATAATAATAATTAATAAAATGAATTTTTTTTTTTTTTTTTTTTTTTTTTTTTTTTTGAAATAAAGCATGAAATGAATAGTAATTATTATTATTATTATAACTCTTATTAATAATAATGAAATGTGCTATTTTTTATTTTTTATTTTTATTTTTTTTTGTAATAAAAACATGAAATGAATGGTAATTATGATTATTTTTGCTCTTATTTTATAATGTAAGTATTCAATAGAATAATTTATTAATATATATATATATATATATATATATTATAGATGAAATTGAAAAGTAAATAATATTAACTTAATTGTATATATATTTCGATATATATTTAATTATTTAATAAAAATTAAAGAGTTTCTTTTAATAATAATAATAATATTATACTGCATATTCATTTCTATTTTTGGAACTGAATAAAGAATAAGTAATAATAGTATATTAAATTTTTTATTTAATGTTAACTTCAATAATATCATAATATCAATATTATTATTAACAGCTATTTTTATTTATAATGTCTAATAAAACATAAATAGTAATTTAAAAGGTTTAATATTTTATTATTATTATTATTATTGTTGTTATTATTATTATTATTTCATTGATTATTTAGCCATCATTTATTCATTTTTTACCATTTTAAATTATTATCAATATATATATTTTTTTATAAAAGAATTAGTAATTTTATTGGGTAAAATTTAGTATGAATAAATGAAATATTTATTTTTACTAATATTACTAATTAAATACCAAGCAGCTGAAGTTGTTAATAATATCTATTTAATATTTAATTATGGTAGAAATTGAGGAATTTTGTAATAATATATATATATATATATATGATTCATTTAAACTTACTACAAGATAAATCATAATGAGAATTATTTTATTATTATTAATTAATACTATAGTATTCAAAAAATGAATATTATATTAAATAATAATAAAATATTTATTTTTGCATATTATTTCTGATGATAATATATTTTTATATAATTTAAAAAAATAAAAATAAAAAATTTTGAAATTGTATATAGTATTTTTTTTACCATATTTTACTCTTTATTTTAACCACCATCATTTATTTTAAATTTTATTTCATTTACATCTATGTATTATTTTATTATAAAGGTAGCATTTAACTTTATTGGATAAATCCCAATACTCTTAAATTAATTATATCTTAGTATTATAAATTAAATTAATTAAATACTAAACAGCTTAAGTTATCAATATCAATATTAATTTAACTTTATATATAATTAATTTTTTTTTTTATTAAATATTGTAACTACTAATTAAACATATGAAATATGATCTTGCAATAAACATTGAAAAAAACAAGAAGACAAAAGAACATTTATTTAATTAAAATTAATTTTTTGAACTTTTAGTAATAAGTAAACAATAATAATATATTAAAAATATTTTTTCCATATCTTATTCTTTATTTTATCATTATTAATCATTTTTCACCACATATAATTTTCATCTAACTGCATTTTGATATAAATTTTCAAACATAATTAATAAAGTATTAAACAAATGAAGTTTAATTAATTAAATATAAATCAATTGAAGTTATTAATAATAATATTAATTTAATTTGTAAAAATTGTAAAAAATATTTATTATTCCATTTTTATTATTAAATATTTTAATTTCTAATTAGGCAAATGAAATGTGATTTTAGAATTCACATTAAATTTTTTTAAAAAAAAGAAAGAATTCATATAGCTTAATTATTAATATTAAAAAGGTTTTTAATCATTATGATTAAATGAAATTTTTTTTTCCATATTAAATGAATTACATAATCTCATTTAATTTGCCTAATTAGAAATTAAAATATTTAATTAACAAATTATTAACAAAATAAATGAAAATATTGCTTCTTCAATTGTTTAATATTTAATTTGATAAAACATACTTAATTTTACTTAATAAAATTAAAATTAATCTTTTTTTTTTTTTTTTTTTTTTTTTATTAAAATCTATATAGATGAAAAGTAAATGTGGTGAAAATTAAATGATAATGGCAAAATAAAGAGTAAGATATGAAAAAAATACTTTTAATATATTATTATTTATTATTAAACTCATTTTCAATAAATATTAATTTATTATTGATATTTAAAAAATATTTTAATTATTTAATATAATGTTCTTTTTTTTTTTTTTTTTTTTTTTTTTAATAAAAATAGTACTTATTACAAGATCATATTTCATATATCTAACTGGAAATTAAAATATTTAATAAAAAAAATATTTATTACAAATAAAACTTTAACCGCTTAGTATTTAATATATAATATTAAAATGTAATTTATCTAATAGTGTTGAATTTTATCCAATAAAGTTAACTATTACTTTTATTATTAAATAATACATAGATGAAAATGAAATATGGCTTAAAAATAAATGATGATGGTAAAAATAAAGAGTGTAGTATGGCAAAATAATTTATAGGCAATTTTAAAATTTTTACTTTTGCTTTATTAAATTATTAATAATATATTTCTAGTTGGTAATATAAAATTAATTTTATTAAATTTTCATTTTTTGTCTATTAGTATATAATTAATTATTAATAATTAAAAGATTATTATTAAACGATTTTTCTTTTTTTTTTTTTTTTTTATATGAATTACATAATCTCATTTAATTTGCCTAATTAGAAATTAAAATATTTAATTAACAAATTATTAACAAATTAAATTAAAATATTATTTCTTCAATTGTTTAATATTTAATTTTAATAAAAAACATACTTAATTTTAGTTAATAGAATTAAAATTATTATTTTTTTTTTATTAAAATATATATAAATGAAAAGTAAATGTGGTGAAAATTAAGTGATGATGGTAAAATAAAGAATAAAATATGGCAAAAATATTTTTAATATATTATTATTTACTATTATATACATTTCCAATAAATATTAATATATTATTAATGTTAAATAAAAAAAAATATTTAGTAAAAATCGTAAAAATAAAATAAATTTTTTTTTATTTAATGCTTATAAAAACAGCATTTTATATAACTAATTATAAATTACTATATTTAGTAAAAAAAAATAATTAAAAAAAAAAAAATAATTAAAAAAAAAAAAAAAAAAATAAAAATTAAAAGAGATATGTATTTATTATAAATGAAATTAAATTAATATTGCTTTTGATTACTTTACGTCCTTAAGTTTTTAATTAGTAATATTAAAATATTAAAATGTAATATATAAAATAATATTGAAATTTATCAAATGAAGTTAAATAATCGTTTTATATTAAATAATACATAGATGAGAATAAAATGTGGTTTAAAAATAAATGATGATGGTTAAAATGAATAATCATTTTATATTAAATAATATAAAGATGAGAATAAAATATGGTTTAAAAATAAATGATGATGGTAAAAATAAAGAATATATTATAATAAGATATGATAATAATAATAATAATAATAATAATAATAATAATAATAATAATAATAATAATAATAATAATAATAATAATAATAATAATAATAATAATAATAATAATAATAATAATAATAATAATAATAATAATAATAATAATAATAATAAAATATAGGCAACTCCATAATTTTTGCTTTTATTATATAAAATTATTCAAAATATATTTTCAATTAGTAAAATATGATTATTTTATTAAAATATTTGTCAAAAAGAGTAATATAGACATAATAAATATGTTATTATTAAATTCAATGTTCATTTCTTATATATAATAGTATATTATTAATAATAAAATAGATCTTTAATCATTATAATTAAATTATATGGATTCTTTTTTTTTTTTTTTTTTTTTTTTTTATATTTAATATGTATTCCAAAATTACTTTTCGTTTGCCTAATTAGAAATTAAAATATTTAATAAAGAAAATGGAATACTAAACATTTATTACAAATTAAATTGATATTATTATTAATAACATCAATTGTTTAATATTTAATTAATAATGTTATGTTAGAAAATATATATTGAAAATATATATTAGAAATTAAAATATTAAATAAAGAAAATGGAATAATAAACATTTATGACAAATTAAATAAATATTATTATTAATAACTTCAATTGTTTAATATTTAGTTAATAATGTTATATTAGAAAATATATATATTAAAATGTATATAGATGAAAATATGGCAAAAATATTCTTAATATATTATTATTATTATTTATTAAGCTTCAAAGAAATATTAATATGTTTTAAATGTTTATTGTAAGATCATATTTCATTTGCCTAATTATAAATTACTATATTTTATAAAAAAAGTATAATTAAAAAAAAAAAAAAAAAAACAAACATAAATATATTATAAATGAATTTAAACTACTATTGGTATTGATTTCTTAAATATTATTAGAATGACATTTTTAATATTATTAATTAAAAACAAAGGAACTAAAATTTAAAAAATTAAAATGTAATATTTCTAATAATATTAAAGTATATCCAATAAAGCTAAATATTTATTTTACTATTAAAAAAAGAATAAATGAAAATGAAGTCTTTGAGAAAAATAAATGATACTGATACTGGTACTTATAATGAGTAAGATATGGCAAAAAAAATTTACATATAAATTTAAAATTATTATTATTATTTATGTTGTAGTAAACATTAACAAATGTTGAAATGTTAATTATATTGGTACTATAAATTTATATTAAATAAGTAATTTTATTTATTATATTATTATTAATTAATTAATTATAAGTATTTCCTTAATGCAAGAATATATATCATTAGTACGATATTAAATTCATTTAAGTTTAATGGTAATAATTATTTATTTATTTTTATTTTTTTAATAAAAATTTATAATATTCTTTTTTATTATCTTATTATTAAAAAATATAAAGATGAAAATAAAATGTGGTTGAAAAATAAATAATGTGGTGAAAAATTAGAAATAAAATATGGCAAAAAAAAAATATTATTGGTAATTTCAAAGATGTTATATTAAAACATTTTAAAAATATTTTAATATTATATTCATTTCTAATAAGTAATAATATATTATTTATATTAAAAAAAAAGTTAATTATTAATATTTAACTATTATTATTATTATTTTTTTTTTATGTTAATTACAAAATATTTGATTTGCTTAATTAGAAATTATAATATTTAATTTAAAATGAAAATAAAAAATAAAGATATTAAAATTTATTACAAATGAAATTAATTTAATATTATTATTAATAAAATGAATATTAAACTTTATTATTGAATTAATTTCATTATTATTAATATTATAGAGTTGAAATTGTAATAATAAAATAATATATAGATGAAGATAAAATATGACTTAAAAATAAATGATGGTGGTAAAAATAAAGAATGAAGTATGGCAAAAAATATTTTAGGCAATTTCAAAATTTTTACTTCTGTTTTATTAAATTATTAATAATATATTTTTAGTTGGTAATATAAAATTGATTTTATTAAATTTTCATTTTTTGTCGAGTATTAATAAAATATCTTTAATCATTATGAATAAATGATTTTTTTTTTTTTTTTTTTTTTTTTGTTATATTAATGTGAATTACATAATCTCATTTAATTTGCCTAATTAGAAATTAAAATATTTAATTAACAAATTAAATTAAAATATTATTTCTTCAATTGTTTAATATTTAATTTTGATAAAAAACATACTTAATTTTAGTTAATAGAATTAAAATTAATCTTTTTTTTTTTATTAAAATATATATAGATGAAAAGTAAATGTGGTGAAAATTAAATGATGATGGTAAAATAAAAAATAAGATATGGCAAAAATATTGTTAATATTTATTAATATTTATTATTAAATTCATTTCCAATTAATATTAATTTATTATTGATATTTAAAAAATATTTTAATTATTTAACTTAGTGTTCTCTCTTTTTTTTTTTTTTTTTTTTTTTTTTTTTTTTTTTTTTTTTTTTTTTTTTTTTTAAAAAAAAAAATAGTGCTTATTAAAAGATCATATTTCATATATCTAACTGGAAATTAAAATATTTAATAAAATATATATATATATATATAATATTGAAATTTATCCAAAGAAGTTAAATATTACTTTTATTATTAAATAATACAGAGATGAAAATGAAATATGGCTTAAAAATAAATGATGATGGTATAAATAAAGAATAAAGTATGGCAAAAAAATTTATAGGCAATTTCAAAATTTTTATTTTTGCAATATTAAATTATTAATTATAGTATATTATTGATTTTTGATAATTAAAAGATCTATCTTATTATTAATAATTAATAATATACAATTTTAAACAAGATATGAATATAATATATAATAATAAAATATTTATTATGTCTATATTACTCTTTTGATAAAAAATTTAATAAATGTATTACTAATTGAAAATATATTTTGAATAATCTAATAAAACAAAAAATAAAAATTTTGGAGTTGTCTATTATTATTAATTCATATTTTTTGTCATACTTTACTCTTTATTTTTACCATCATCATTTATTTTTAACCACATTTCATTTACATCTATGTATTATTTAATTATAGAAGTAGTATTTAACTTTATTGGATAAATCGTAATACTTTTACATTAATTATATCTTAGTATTATAAATTAATTAAATACTAAGCAGTTTTAAGTTATCAATATTAAAGTTAATTTAACTTTATATGTTATTAATGTTTTTTTTTTATTTTTTTTTTATTTTTTTTTATTAAATATTGTAATTATTAATTAAACATATGAAATATGAGACATTGAAAAACCAAAAATACAAAAGAACATTTATTTAATTAAAATTTTTTTGAACTTGAGGTAATTAATAAATAATAATAACATATTAAAAATATTTTTTGCCATATCTTATTCTTTATTTTATAATTATTATTCATTTTCACCATATTTAATTTTATATTTAATTTTCATCTATATAGATTTTGAAATAAATTTTCAACCATTATTAATTAAATATAAATCAATTGAAGTTATTAATAATATTATTAATTTAATTTGTGAAAAATGATTATTATTCCATTTTCTTTATTAAATGTTTTAATTTCTAATTAAGCAAATGAAATATGATTTTGGAATTCATATTAAATTTAAAAAAAAAAAAATAAAAAAAGAATTTATATAGTTTAATTATTACTATTAAAGATCTATCTAATTATTAATAATTAATAATATACTATTATATACAAAAAATGAATATAGATTTTAATAGTAAAATGTTTATTATGTTTATATTATTCTTTTGACAAAAATTTTAATAAAATAATTATATTTTATTAATTGAAAATATATTTTGTATAATTTTATAAAATAATAATAAAATTTTTGAACTTGCCTACAATATTTTTTGATAATTTTCTCCCTTTATTTTTAACCATCACCGTTAATTTTTAAGCCATATTTCATTTTTCATCTATCTATTCATGTATCATTTTATAATAAAATGAATAGTATAACTCTATTGGATCAATATCAAATTTATAAATTAAATACTATTTGAAGGGTTAAATAACAATATTTACTTATTTTTTATTTTATTTTAATTTATTTTTTAATGAAATATTTTGTAATTAACATCAAATTACCAATAATTTTTTTGCCATATTTTATTTCTAATTTTTACCACATTATTTATTTTTCACCACATTTTATTTTCATCTTTATATTTTTTAATAATAAGATAATAAAAAAGCATATTATAAATTTTTATTAAAAAAAATAAAAATAAATAAATAATTATTGCCATTAAACTTAAATAAATTTAATATAGTACTAGTAATATATATTCTTGCATTAAGGAAATACTTATAATTAATTAATAATAATAATAATAATAATATAATAAATAAAATTACTTATTTAATATAAATTTAATAATACCAATATAATTAGCATTCAATATTTGTTAATGTTTACTACAACATAAATAATTATAATAATTTAAATTTATATGTAAATTTTTTTTTGCCATATCTCATTCATTATAAGTACCAGTATCAGTATCATTTATTTTTCTCAAAAACTTCATTTTCATTTATTCATTATTTAATAGTAAAAATAGTAAAATAAATATTTAACTTTATTGGATATACTTTAATATTATTAGAAATATTACATTTTAATTTTTTTAATTTTAGTTCCTTTGTTTTTAATTAATAATATTAAAAATGTCATTCTAATAATATTTAAGAAATCAAAACCAGTAGTAGTTTAAATTCATTTATAATATATATATGTTTTTTTTTTTTTTTTTTTTTTTTTTTTTTTTTTTTTTTTTTTTTTAATTTTTATTTAATTTTTATTATAATTTTTTTTTTTTTTTATAAAATATAGTAATTTATAATTAGGCAAATGAAATATGATCTTGCAATAATCATTTAAAGTATACTAATATTTCTTTGAAATGAACTTAATAATAAATAATAAATAATATATTAAAATATTTTTGCCATATTTTCATCTATATACATTTTAATATATATATTTTCTAATATAACATTATTAACTAAATATTAAACAATTGAAGTTATTAATAATAATATTTATTTAATTTGTCAAAAATGTTTATTATTCCATTTTCTTTATTTAATATTTTAATTTCTAATATATATTTTCAATATATATTTTCT
This sequence comes from Neocallimastix lanati (nom. inval.), assembly GCA_016946835.1. Taxonomy (NCBI): domain Eukaryota; kingdom Fungi; phylum Neocallimastigomycota; class Neocallimastigomycetes; order Neocallimastigales; family Neocallimastigaceae; genus Neocallimastix; species Neocallimastix lanati (nom. inval.). The sequence goes on from JACVTC010000012.1 coordinate 1,578,680, forward strand.
AACATAACATTATTAATTAAATATTAAACAATTGAAGTTATTAATAATAATATCAATTTAATTTATAATAAATGTTTATTATTCCATTTTCTTTATTAAATATTTTAATTTCTAATTAGGCAAATGAAGAGCAATTTTGGAATTCATATTAAATTTAAAAAAAAAAAAAATAAAAAAAAAAAAATAAAAAAATAATGCATATAATTTAATTATTATAATGATTAAAGATCTATTTTATTATTAATAATTAATAATATACTATTATATACAAGAAATGAATATAGAATTTAATAGTAAAACATTTGTTTTGTCTATATTACTCTTTTTGACAAAATTTTTAATAAAATAATTATATTTTATTAATTGAAAATAGTTTTTGAATAATTTTAAATAATAAAAATAAAAATTTTGGAATTGCCTATATTTTATTATTATTATTATTATTATTATTATTATTATTATTATTATTATATTTTATTATAATTCATTCTTTATTTTTACCATCATTTATTTTTAAACCATATTTTATTCTCATCTATGTATTACTTAATATAAAAAGATTATTTAACATTATTGGATAAATATTATAAATTAAATACTAAGTAGTTGAAGTTAAATATTTATTATAAATGAAGTTAAATTATTATTGCTATTGATAATTTTATTTGTAATAATTTTTTTTTTTTTTTTTTTTTTTTACTAAATATTTTAATTTCTAATTAGATATATGAAATATGATCTTGCAATAAACATTTTTTTTTAAAAAAAAAAAAATAGAGAATATTAAATTAAATAATTAAAATATTTTTTAAATATCAATAATATATTAATATTAATTGGAAATGAGTTTAATAATGAATATTAACAATATATTAAAACTATTTTTACCATATCTTATTTTTTATTTTACCATCATCATTTAATTTTCACCACATTTACTTTTCATCTATATATATTTTAATAAAATAAAACGATTAATATTAATTTTTTTAAGTAAAATTATGCATGCTTTTATCAAAATTAAATATTAAACAGTTGAAGAATCAATATTTTAATTTAATTTGTTAATAATTTGTTAGTTAATTAAATATTTTAATTTCTAATTAGGCAAATTATATGAGATTATGTAATTCACATTAATATGAAAAAAAAAAAAAATTCATTTAATCATAATGATTAAATATTTTTTAATTATTAATAATTAATTATGTACTAATCAACATAAAATGAAAATTTAATAAAATCAATTTTATATTACCAACAAAAACATATATATATTAATAATTTAATAAAACAAAAGTAAAAATTCTGAAATTGCCTATAAATTTTTTTTTGCCATACTTCACTCTTTATTTTTACCATCATCATTTATTTTTAAGCCATATTTCATTTTCATCTATGTATTATTTAATAATAAAAATAATATTTAACTTTATTGGATAAATATTATAAATTAAATACTAAGTAGTTGAAGTTAAATATTTATTACAAATGATGTTGAATTAAATTATTATTATTATTGATAACTTTATTTGTAATAAATGTTTTTTTTTTTTTTTTTTTTTTTTTTTTTTTTTTTTTTTAATTAAATGTTGTTATTTCCAATTAGACATATGAGATATAATCTTTTAAAAAACATTTTTTTTTTTTTTAAAAAAAAAAAGAGAACCTCAAATTAAATAATTAAAATATTTTTTAAATATCAATAATATATCAATATTAATTGGAAATGAGTTTAATAATAAATATTAACAATATATTAAAAATATTTTTACCATATCTTACTCTTTATTTTACCATCATCATTTAATTTTCACCACATTTACTTTTCATCTATATATATTTTAATAATTAAAAGAAAAAAAAAAAGATTAATTTTAATTCTATTAACTAAAATTAAGTATGCTTTTATCAAAATTGATTATTAAATAGTTGAAGAAACAATATTTTAATTTAATTTGCTAATAATTTGTTAATTAAATATTTTAATTTCTAATTAGGCAAATTAAATGAGAGTATGTAATTCATTTAATATAAAAAATAAAAAAAAAAAAAAATTCATTTAATAATAATGATTAAAGACCTTTTTAATATTAATAATTAATTATATACTACTCAACATAAAATGAAAATTTAATAAAATCAATTTTATATTACCTAAAAAAAAAAAAAAAAAAAAAATATACAATTAATAATTTAATAAAGCAGAAGTAATAATTTTGAAATTGCCTATAAATTTTTTTTGCCATACTTCACTCTTTATTTTTACCATCATTATTTATTTTTAAGCCATATTTCATTTTCATCTATGTATTATTTAATAATAAAAATAATATTTATCTTTATATTGGATAAATATTATAAATTAAATACTAAGAAATATTTATTACAAATGATGTTGAATTAAATTATTATTGTTATTGATAACTTTATTTGTAATAAATGTTTTTTTTTTTTTTTTTTTTTTTTTTTTTTTTTTTTTTTTTTTTAATTAAATGTCGTAATTTCCAATTAAACATATGAGATATAATCTTTTAATAAACATTTTTTTTAAAAAAAAAGAGAATATTAAATTAAATAATTAAAATATTTTTTAAATATCAATAATAAATTAATATTAATTGGAAATGAGTTTAATAATAAATATTAACGATATATTAAAACTGTTTTTTCCATATCTTATTTTTATTTTACCATCATCATTTAATTTTCACCACATTTACTTTTCATCTATACATTTTTTAATAATAAAAAAGAATTATTTTAATTTTATTAAGTAAAATTAAGTATGCTTTTATCAAAATTGATTATTAAACAGTTGATGAAACAATATTTTAATTTAATTTGTTAATAATTTGTTAATTAAATATTTTAATTTCTAATTAGGCAAATTAAATGAGAGTATGTAATTCATTTAATATATAAAATAAAAAAAAAAAAATTCATTTAATAATAATGATTAAAGACCTTTTTAATATTAATAATTAATTATATACTACTCAACATAAAATGAAAATTTAATAAAATCAATTTTATATTACCTAAAAAAAAAAAAAAAAAAAATATACAATTAATAATTTAATAAAGCAGAAGTAATAATTTTGAAATTGCCTATAAATTTTTTTTGCCATACTTCACTCTTTATTTTTACCATCATTATTTATTTTTAAGCCATATTTCATTTTCATCTATGTATTATTTAATAATAAAAATAATATTTAACTTTATTGGATAAATATTATAAATTAAATACTAAGTAGTTGAAGTTAAATATTTACTATAAATGAAGTTAAATTATTATTGTTATTGATAACTTTATTTGTAATAAATGTTTTTTTTTTTTTTTTTTTTTTTTTTTTTTTTTTTTTTTTTTTAATTAAATGTTGTTATTTCCAATTAGACATATGAGATATAATCTTGTAATAAACAATTTTTTTTTAAAAAAAAAAAAAAAAAGAACCTTAAATTAAATAATTAAAATATCTTTTAAATATCAATAATAAATTAATATTAATTGGAAATGAGCTTAATAAAAATATTATTAATATATTAAAAATATTTTTGCCATATCTTACTCTTTATTTTATCATCATCATTTAATTTTCACCACATTTACTTTTCATCTATATATATTTTAATAAAAAAAAAGATTAATATTAATTTTATTAAGTAAAATTAAGTATGTTTTTATCAAAATTAAATATTAAAAAATTGAAGAAACACTATTTTAATTTATTTTGTTAATAATTTGTTAATTATTTATTAATTAAATATTTTAATTTCTAAACTAAAAATATATTATTAATAATTTAATAAAGCAGAAGTAAAATTTTTGAAATTGCCTATAATATTTTTTGCCATACTTCATTCTTTATTTTTACCATCATCATTTATTTTTAAGCCATATTTCATTTTCATCTAAGTATTATTTTATTATTACAATTTCAACTGTATAATTTTTAATTAATAGTATTTAAATTTATTCAATAAAGTTAAATATATATACATTTTACTGATAATAATATTAATTTAATATTGTTATTTTCTACTTTTATTTTAAATTAAATATTATAATTTCTAATTAAGCAAATGAGAATATCAACTATAAACCTCAAAAAAAAAAAAAAAAAATTTTTTTTTAATTAAATATAATAATTTAACTAAATGAATTTTTTTTTAAACATACAATTTTTTCTTGGAAATGGAAAACAATAATCATAAATTGAAGTATTTCCAAATAATTATAATACAAAATTTTTAAAATTATCAATAAAATAATATATATATATATTTTTGCCATATTTTATTCTTTATTTTTACCTTTACTTTTTTTTTTTTTCACCACATTTAATTTTCATCTTTATATATATTTTAATAATAAAAATGAATATTATTAAAAATAATTAATTAATTCTTTTTCCTTTAATTATTACTATTGAACTAAATGAATTTAATATAAAAAAAAAATATTTATATTATTAATATTAAACAAAAATACTAGTTTAATTTAAATTTAATAATACAAATTTTAATTACTAAACATAATAATATTTATAATGTTTAGTAAAACATATTTATTAATTTAAGATTTAAACTTTTAAAATTAATATTTATGTTTTACCAAATATTATAATTAATATATATGTTTTACAAAACATTACAAATATTGGGTTACCTGTAACTTTTTTTGTCATATCTCATTTATTATATTTACCAATATCATTTTTTTTTTAACCAACATTTTCATTTCATCTACAGATTCTGTTATAGTATAAATGTTTTTTTTTTTTTTTTTTTTTTTTTTTTTTTTTTTTTTTTTTTAACATTATTAGATATTTTTATTGTTGTAATTAGATGAATTAACTTTTATTTCTTTTTAAATTTTTAAATTACTAAGGATAAGGGGGTAATTTAAATATTAATAATTGGTAATGTAATTTTACTTTTATTACAATTTTTAATATAAAAATTTCTATCTTCTTTAGTTAACTTTTTGTTGTTGGTTAATCTATTAACTCGAACGTTGATATTAGAGTACATATCATCCATAGAACTTGCGCCCTTATAAATCGATGAAGGAACTAAATTACCATTAGCATCGTTTCTAGGATTAGATAAATCAATGTTAGGATCATATGGAGCCATCACCGCCAAAAACTCCATCATTCCTCTATAGTTAATTTCGTTGAAAAATTATCAGATTTTTTTGTCGAATTCAATATTACGTTATTTTTAGACATATTTAAATAATAATAATAAAATAAGAAAATATAATAGTTATCATTTAAACAGTGTATCTTAAAGTAAAATAACAATAATTTAAGAATTAAATGACCTTTTTTCGTATTGAGATAAAAATAACAATATAATTTATATAATTTTTTTTTTTTAAAAAAAAAATAAAAGAAGAAAAATAAATAAATAATTGCGTGGTTGCTATTAAATTAATATATATATAATTCATTTTTAATTATATAAATATAAATATGAATATTTCAAATGAATTAAAAAAAAAAAAATTTTCTTTTTATAAATTATAATAATAATAATAATAATAATAATAGAAAAATAATTTTATTAATCGTTCAAATAATTTGGTAATGCTTCTATTTCTTGGTAATATGATCAATTACAAAAAAAAAATAATAATAATAATAATAATAACATGTCATGAGATAGATATTTATCTTTGTTAAAGTCCCTCGAGATGTAAATTCAAATTTTTTTTTTTTTTTTTTTTTGAAATTAAAAAAGGATGGATAAATAATAATAATGAAAAAATATCAATCTTTATTATATATCTAATAAAATTTAACAAATAGTTTAATAGAAGTTTAAAATTTGAACAATAAATGCTTTAGAAATATTAAAATGATCTCTATAAATAATTTTATGATGAAGTCAGAGAATATTATTATAGATATTTTATAAGAGTTTCAGTTTTATATTTAAAACATAATAGATTATTATGTTTTAATATATAAGATAAATTTTAAATGTCTATTCAATGCATAACTGAAATGAAGTAAATATCACAATGTAAGATATCTCAAATTTTAGTAATTATAGAAATGTTACTATAAAATAATAATAGAATGAATTCTTAAAAAAATAGACAATTTAAGGTTGGTTCTTTTTTTTTTTTTAATTTATTTATTTATTTATTTATTTATTTATTTATTTATTTATTTATTTATAATCAAGTCTTCGGGATAAATAAGCCACTCTTTTTTATTGCCAAGTATGAATTTAGTTATAAAATTAAATACTTAAAAAGGGAACACTCTATTGATTGTGCGTTATTGAGGAATCTTTTAAAAAATAGATTTTGATAGGCTAATACAATATTAATATTTAATATTGAGATAATGAATAATATCAAAAAAATTTTTATTGAATTTTTATAATATATAATTCAAAAGAAGAATTTAAAGAAATATAGAGAAGATCAAAATACGTAGCTAAACATTGTCAAATTATTAATGAAAAATAGAATTAATAAAAAAATTACTTTAATGAACTTCAATAAAGAAAGATTTAGAAATGAAATATAGATTAATGTTGAATTTTCATTCTTTAATATCCCATCTTCTTAATACAAGAAGATTCATATGACTATATTTATGTTATATTAAATAAAAAATATATGTATATAATTTCATTGAATCTTTTAGTATTTCGAAATAAAATATAAAAAATTCATATTTTAATAAATAATGTTCAATTTTTTTTTTTTTTTTTTTTAATTACAAACAAGAAAAATTTCTAACATGTACCCCAGAAAGGATATAACTCTAGTAAAACTAATAAATTTAAAAATAACTCTGAATAACTCTTTAGTACACTATATACATAAAAATAAATTAAAGTTTTTATGAAATGTAAAAGATTAAATTTTTTTTTTTTTTATAGGCTGAAAGACTTATGTCTCCCCCATATAATATGGGTGTATGTTTAACTGCCATACCGGTACGGCGTCAATCCTCACAACCTCCCATAAGCAAAGAAACTCCACTATAGAAGCACTTTATGCGATTCTCAGGGGAGAGCAGAGTGTAAAAGATAAAAAAAAAAAACTATATTTATTTATTTATTTATTTATTTATTTATTTATTTATTTTTTCTAAAAGAAAAATTAAATATAAAATAATTGTTTTATATATTTAAGTAAATAAATAAAATTGTATATAATATTTAATAATAAGTTCTATATTTAAAAATTATTAGTATCTTGTTATTTATTTATTTAATTATTTTATTACTTCAATAATTTTATTTTAGAATTTTACTAATATTTTAATAATTATTAATACAATATATTATTCATTTAATATATTATTTATTTTTAATTCATCTAATATTCATCTCTACTTTAAATAAAAAAAAATATTATTATAAAAAAAATTCATTAACATTATTTGTTTATTAAATTCTTATTATGATATCATTTTATTGTAATTGCTATATCTTTCCTAGTTTTAGAAACAACTAAAACTAAAAATAATAAATTATTTTGATATGAATATGGAAGTAATTCATTAATCTATTGCTATAATTAAAATAAAGTTATATATTACATATTTATAAATCTACCTATAAAATATATTTACTTATTCTTAAAAAACGTTCTATTTCACCTTATTTTATTTATTTAAAATGAAGTTATGTTACATATTTATAAGCCTATTTATAAATTATATTTACTTATTCTTAAAAAACATTCTGCTCTACCTTATTTTATTTAATTTTATATATTAAAAAAAAAAAAAAATAAATACAGAATTACTATTAATAATTTCTGTATCAAAGTTTAATAAATATTTTCCTATATTTTTTTAATTTTTGAATTCTCATTTAATAAATACAGATGCACATTTCAACAGTTTAAAAAAAAAAAAAAATAGCTAAAATAACACATTCTGTTAACTTGGTTAGAATAAAACTTATCATAGACTCAATAAAAAATTAATAAAATTAAATAATAAATAGATGTAACATATATTATATATATTAAATGTATTTTTTTTTTTTTTTTTTTTTTTTTTTTTTTTTTTTTTTTTTAGGAAGAAAAGAAATTAAACAAAAGTATATTAAATAAAACATAATTATACAGTAGATCATTATGATGGTTTTCATTTTAAATTGGCTAAACTACTGATAGAATGTATAATTTATATTTTCATTATTAGAATAATATATATATTGCATTATTTCTAAGAATGATAAATGTATAAATAATATTATATAATAGTAAATCCACTTTGGATTATTTAATTGATCTTCAGAAATGTATGTATTTTATGTTTTCCAAATAAAAAAAAAAAAAAATTGAGGTTAATATTATAATATTATTAAATAAGGCTATAATAATTATTACATTATTATTATTTTTATTTTATATCTTATTATTACTATTATTATTATTTTATATCTTATTATTCATAATTATTTTAATTATTGTTAGTAAATTAATCTATAATTTAAATATTTCAACTAATTAAAAATGATGCTCTTTATAGTTAATAATTAATTTAATATATTAAAATAATATGAAATAATATAAATAATCATAATTTATAATTTAAAAACGTTTACAAATATATTAATTGCATATTGATAATATACTGGATTTTATATGCTGAAAGTTAAAAAAATGTATACTACTTATGAAGTTTTTCTTTTTGGATTTGTACTTCTTTTTATAAAAAAATATTATTTTATTAAATTATTAAGAAATAAAAAATATAGATCATGATAATAATGAATTTAACATTTAATAATGAATATGTTTAATATTATATATATTTTTAAATGATCATTATAGAAAATATATAAAAGAGAAAAAAAAAAAAAAACAATATGGAAAAGTATTTTAAAGTGAAAATTGTTATTTTTTCTTTTATTATTAATTTTTTTTTTTTTTTTTTTTTAAAAAAATTATATAATTTTATTATAAATAACAATTATTTGAATGTTTTACAAACTTTAAGATAAATATTGAAAATAAAATTCTCCAAAAAAATAAATATTGAAAATAAATTTCTCCAAAGAATAAGATAAATTTTATAGTAAAATATATTATAATAATTTTAATATTAATAATTTTAATAATAGTTTTTAATAATAGTTTTAATTTTAATTTTAATAATAATTTTAATAATATGATGATTTATTAATTAAAGATTTATTAGAAAATAATAATATTTTTAGGATTTCTCTAATTTATATCTTTTAAGTTAATATTAAAATTTAATTTGGTCATGATGATTAAAATTTGTCATAATGAATAAAGTACAATAGAATGTATTCTCCAGTAAAAATGTTTCAAATAAAATAATTTATGTTATATTAACATTTTATTTAAGTTTATATTATAATTCAGTCAATATATGATTACTTCCAAAATATAAGAAAATCACTTGCATCATGTGATAAAAATAATGTGGATCAAAAAATGAAATACAGATCAACTTAATTTATATTTCTTGGTTGTATAATTTATATATATTAAAGTTAAATATTATTAATCTTTATTAATCTTTATTAAATAAGATAAAAAATAAATAAAAGGTTAATTAATTTATTAATTAATATTAAATTTTAAGGTGAAAAATTTTACATATTTAATTATATTTAATTAGTATTATTGTATTATTGTATTTTAATATTTATATCATAAAAAATATGAAATAACAATAATGATAATAATAATAATAATAATAATAATAATAATAATAATAATAATAATAATAATAATAATAATAATAATAATAATAATAATAATAATAATAATAATAATAATAATAATAATAATAATAATAATAATAATAATAATAATAATAATAATAATAATAATAATAATAATAATAATAATAATAATAATAATAATAATAATAATAATAATAATAATAATAATAATAATAATAATAATAATAATAATAATAATAATAATAATAATAATAATAATAATAATAATAATAATAATAATAATAATAATAATAATAATAATAATAATAATAATAATAATAATAATAATAATAATAATAATAATAATAATAATTATAAATAATAATAAATAATAATAAATAATAATAAATAATAAATAATAATAATATATAAATTGTTATTTTATAATAAAAATAATATATAAAAAGTAATAATAATAATAATAAAATAATAATAAAAATATAAATTTTGAATTTATAGTAATAACATTAATAATTTTAATAATATCTATTTATATTAACCTTTAAAGTTTGCATTAATATAAATAATTTAATATATAAGTAATAGAATGATAATTCTAAAAAGACTTTTCTTCAATGTTTATATTATTTTTATGAAATTGAAATTCAAATAATGATAATAATTTTCATTAATTACAAAATATAAATTTTATGATATCTATTGTAATTATTTTAATTAAATAAAATATACAATGAATAAAAAAAAAAAAAAAAAAAAAAAAGGTATTTTAATCATTATATGATTTTATTAAGTCAATTACATGAAGATAACAAAATTTTATTCTATTCTAAAGATCTTCATCAAAGGTTATACTTTCTTTTGAAGTGAAGTCTTTTTAGTATTATCATTCTATTACTTATATATTAAATTATTTATATTAATACAAATATTTATTATAATTTAATAATATCCTTATAATACATAGGTATATTATGTTTTTTGTTTCATATAATGATACAAAAGAAATAAAATGCTTTATAATATGATTAGAACTTTTCTTCACCAGAACAAAATCCAAATCATTTATTTATTTCAATTATCTTAAATAATTTGAAAAAAGGTTTATTATTTATTAATAAAATAAAATAGCTATATTAATGTTTTTATTAATTTATTCATTTGGAAATAATATTTAAAATAAAATATTTTTTTAAATCTTCATAATAATAAAATTATGATAAATTATAATTATTTATGTAAATATTTATAATACCATATTCTTTAGTATAAAGAAAAATTATTTTGAAGATGAAATGAATATCTATAATAATAAACTTAAATAATCATTATTTAACAATCTATAAATCATTTGAATTGAATGATATTATTAATAATATAAAAAAATTTAGAATAAAAAATTAACAGCTTGTTTAATTAAACCAAAACATGGAATTAATACCTGCAAACATTAATAATATCATCAACAATAAATATAATATTAATACTAATGATAATAATAATGATAATAGTGATAATAATAGTGATAATAATGATAATTATAATGACAATAATAAATACTGTAATAATATGGTAATAAATATATATATATATAAATAAGTAAATTAATACATTAAAAATTAGAATTATAATACAAAATAAAGTTTGGAAATTGGAAACTTTTCTTATTTAAATAAAAATTTTATTTATTTAAATGTATTTTAGAAATTAAAATATGGAAAATATAAAATTTATATTAATTATATAATACATAAAATACATAAAATACATAAAATACATGAAATACATAAAATACATAAAATACATAAAATACATAATATATATAAACCATATAAAATATATAAACCGTATAAAATATATAAACTGTATAAAATATATAAACTGTATAAAATATATAAAATATATAAACTGTATAAAATATATAAAATATATAAACTGTATAAAATATATAAAATATATAAACTGTATAAAATATATAAAATTTTGAAAATATTTTAAATAAAGTAATTATATGTAAGATATATGGTGTTATAATTAATACTTTCATATATATTTTTATTTACTCTTATTATTATTACATTTGTAATATTTAATTATTAATAAATTTTTTTTAAAATAATTCATCAGAACCATTTTAAATAGAGTTTTAATTTAAAAGAGATTTTCTTTTTTTTTTTTTTTAAAAAATGATATTCTATTAATCCTATTATAATTAAAATATTATTAACTAAAGATTATTATTATTATTATTCAACTCTATTTTAGACAATAGTATAATTAAAAATTATAAAGAAAAAGAACATGTTTTTTTTTTTTTTATTTTATTTATTTTATTTTTTAAAAAAAATATATATATATATATTAAAAGTTAAAATTATATTATATTTATTAATTAATTAATAAAATTTTTAAATATAAAACTTATATTAATTAATAATGGAAGATAATATATCATATAAATAATAAATAAGATTTAAAAAAATAAAAAAAATAAAATAAATAAAATAAAATTAATACTAAATAAATCAACGAATAAGATAAAACAAAAAAAAAAAAAAAAAAAGTAAATCCTAATTAAATTTTTATATTAAATATACTTTATACCAATTTTAAAATTTTAAATATACTTCAGATTTGCAAAAAAAAAAAAAAATGTCTTTACCAAAAACATAATAATTAAAATTATATTTAAATATTGTATAATTAAATAGTATTTATTAATAATAATTAAAATTGTTCTTGATTAATTGAAAATAAATTAAAAATAATGAAAATCAGTGTGATACATGTAAAATTTTAAAAAAAAAATTCTATAATATTTAGAATCCTAATTTTAGTGAAATATTAAAAATATAAATTTAAATATCTTTAAATATTAAACTATTAAATATTTTAGTATTATTTATCCATAAATAATATGTATTATATTATTATTTGATATTAAAGAAAAAATTTTTTGTTATTACTTTTTTCTTTATAAAATTTAAATATTAATTAATATTATATTATTATATACTAATTATACCATAATTGTCAAATGTTTATTATTTTATTGATTATTAAATAATTGAAAATGTTTATTTTTAATATATAATTTTTATTATTATTAATATTGTTATTATTTAATTTCTATGGTGTATAACTAAATCATTTATTGGTTATCTTTTTCCTTTATTTAATCTTTTTAATTAATTAATTAATTAAATATCCATATTTAATTATCTGTAATTGTTCATTAAATTATAGTTACTTTTTACTTTTTAGTATAAAAGAAATGGATTTGAATCTTTATTTTTATTATATATCATATTTAATCTACTTTAACTTTTAAAAAATTAATAAAAGTTATAATAAAAAGTAATATTATAATTATTACTTTTTAACTTGTGCATAAAAAAAAAATTAAAAAATATTTATTATTGAAATTTTGTTATATACTTTAATTAATTACATAATAATTAACAAAAAAAAAAAAAAACCAATATGAGGAGTTTTTTATTTATTCCTTTATTAAGTAATTATTATTAAATATTATTATAACAGTACCATTTGTTTAAAATTATATAATTTAAAAAACTATATATATATAAATTAAATGTTTGAATTCTAAATATATCTAATATAATTATATTTATTATCTATTTTCTTTCTATCTAATAATATAATATCATGATAGTAACCACCGTATTCGGTGCATTCTTAAGTGGATTAAACAGAGAATTTGATGAAATAGATTTAAAAATAGTTGACTTATATGTCACTATGCCAACTTCTCAAGTAAATAATTTAATTAATATGGCTCAAATCTCTTCTTTTGATATCCAATCTAAGGGTGCTAATAATATTCCAGATTTTAAATATGAAAATGCCTCTGTTGTTGCTAAATGGAATGGGTAAAAAAAAAAAGTTATTCATTATATTGATATAAAAAAAAATATCATATTTTAATAGTAAATACTTAATTATTAATATTATTGTTCTTAATTATATATATAAATATATAAATTTTTTTTTAAAAAAAAAAAAAAATTTTAAATTTAATAATATAGCAAATCTCAAACATATGATAAAGTTACTTTTAAAACTGGTGGTATGTATGGTCGTTCTTATGATAAAGTTGGTTACAACCTTAAATTCGATAAAAAATTTTTAGGTCGTAAAAGTTTTAAAATTAGACCAGATTCTGGTGATGCTAGTAAAATCCGTTCAAAATTATGTTGTGATATTGCTAATCGTATAGGTTTACCATCCATTCAAGGTTCATATGCTAGACTTTATATGAATGGTGAATTCTGGGGTTTATACGTCTTTATGGATTCTATTAAACCATCTTGGATTAAACAAACCTTTAACCCATCGGAAAAGGAAGTTACTACTTTATACCAATGTAAAACTGGTGGTTTTAATTTCAAAGCAAATTCAGCTTATACATGTATAAATGCTAATGACGATTATCAACATATGAGTGCATTTAATTCCTTTGTAAATGCTGCTAATAATGCTAAGAATGTTTCTGAACTTGAAAAAATTATGGATGTTGACATCTTCTTGAAGTATTTAGCTATGGAATGGTTAATTGGTTCTTCTGATCATTTTATGATTTATGGTCATAATTTTGACTGGTATAAAAGAGAAACTGATGGTAAATGGGTGGTTATTTACTATGATTATGATAATACCTTCGGTAATGGTGCAAGCGTCTCATTATGGGCAAATAAAGGATTAAATCAAGATGGTACTGGTGCCAATCGTGGTAATCAACCTGTTTACTACTCATTTGCCGACTGGGAAAAGAATATTCCGATTATTAAAAAGTTAGTTTTTGATAATAAAGCCAAATTTAAGCAAATTGTTCATGACGTCTTAGTTCAAGGTTTCAATCCAAATCTTTTAAATTCACGTATTAATGAACTTAAATCTTTCCTTACACCTTACATTAAGGAAGATTCAACTCCAAATAGAAATGGTTCATTACCAGGAAGAATTAATAGAGCTGGTTCCAAAACTTCCTTATCTGTTGGTTCCTTCGAATATAATATTGAAAATAGTGTTAAGAGTTGGATTAAAACTAAATTTGATGTAGCATGTAGTAATTATAATTTCAGTAAAACTGATATTTTAAATCAATCTTCAAAATTTAATCCAAAACCATACGATTATACTGGAACTGGTGGTAAACCAACTACTACTACTACCACTACTACTACTGTTACTTCCACTATTGAAAAACCAAAGACCACTACTACAACTACAACTACTTCTACTCCAAAACCTTACGTATCTGGTAAGAGATATGATATTATTAAAGAAGGTAGTTCTAAGGTTTCCACTGAATGGAGTAATTGGTCATGGGGTGTGGAATCTTTCAAATTTGATTCCCAAGGTAATATGATTAATAATATTAATGCTGGTGATTGGGGAGCTGTATCCTTTAAGAGAAGTGATACTGTTAAGTTAGGTAGTGGTATATTATATTTCAAGGCTAAAGCTGATGTTAATGATGCCAATCTTCAAGTTTTAGTTCATACTACTAATGATGAAGTTCTTACTATTGGAAATGTTAAAGGTATTTCTACAACTAAAATGACTGAATATAGTGTTGCTATTGATGTAGCAGATGATGTTAAATTCAATAGAATTTCTATTCAAGATTCTACTAATAAGGGTCTCACATTAACTCTTAATGATGTTTACTTTATGGATGGAGCTACTATTACTAATACTACCACAACTAAACCAACTACTACTACCACCACTACCACCACTATTAAGAAAACTATTACTACTGCTATTGCTTCAAATCCAACTTCTGTTGGTGGTACAAGATATGATATTATTAAATCCGGAGATAAAAAAATTAGTAATGGTTGGGAAGATTGGTCATGGGGTTTTGATAGTTACAGATTTGATTCTAAGAGTAATATGGAATTCAAATTTACTCCTGATAAATGGGGAGCTGCTTCCTTTAAAAGACCTAATGTTAGATTAGGATCAGGTGTTTTATACTTTAAGGCTAAAGCTAATGTTGCTAATGCCTCTCTTAATATTTATATTCATGCCATAGATGAAGATTATATTTTCATTAATAGTATTAAAACTCTTAGTACTGAAATGACGGAATATAGTGTTGAAGTTAAGGTAGCTAATAATGTTAAATTTAATAGAATTACCATTCAAGATTCTACAAATAAAGGATTTACATTATCTCTTAATGATGTTTATTATATGGATGGTGCTACTGTAGTTAATAAGGAAACTACCTCTATTAAACCTACCACTACTACAACTACAACTACAATTATTAAACCAACTACTACATCAATTAAGCCATCCACTACTACTACTACTACTACTACTACTACTACCACTATTAAACCAACTACCACATCAATTAAGCCATCCACTACTACTACTACTACTACATCAGTTAAACCAACCACCACTACTACTACTACTACTAAGAAAACTACTACCACCACTACTACCACTATTAAGAAAACTACTACTACTACTATTGCTTCAAATCCAACTTCTGTTGGTGGTACAAGATATGATATTATTAAATCCGGAGATAAAAAAATTAGTAATGGTTGGGAAGATTGGTCATGGGGTTTTGATAGTTACAGATTTGATTCTAAGAGTAATATGGAATTCAAATTTACTCCTGATAAATGGGGAGCTGCTTCCTTTAAAAGACCTAATGTTAGATTAGGATCAGGTGTTTTATACTTTAAGGCTAAAGCTAATGTTGCTAATGCCTCTCTTAATATTTATATTCATGCCATAGATGAAGATTATATTTTCATTAATAGTATTAAAACTCTTAGTACTGAAATGACGGAATATAGTGTTGAAGTTAAGGTAGCTAATAATGTTAAATTTAATAGAATCACCATTCAAGATTCTACAAATAAAGGATTTACATTATCTCTTAATGATGTATATTATATGGATGGTGCTACTGTAGTTAATAAGGAAACTACCTCTATTAAACCTACCACTACTAAGAAGACTACAGTCACTACTAAGAAAATTACCACTATAACTACTAAAAAAACTACTACAACTACAATTAAAAAATCTACTCCTACTAGTATATTAATACCAACTCCAGCTGGAGGATGTAAGACCTTTAGTAAGGGTTATTATGCATGTGGAGGTTTAAATTATCCAGATGCTTCCCCATGTTGTGAAGAAGGTTTCAGATGTGAATATGTTAATGAATATTATTACATGTGTGCCTTAATTCTTTATTAAAAAAAAAAAGAAATATGAATAATTATATATAAAAATATATATTAGTATAAATGTTATATAAAAAAAATTAAATATTCAAAAAAAAAAAAAAAAAAAAAAAAAAAAAGAATTTATTTATAAGCAAATAAATAAATTATATTTCTTATTTAAATAGTTAAATATATTTATTAAATAGTTATAGTGGTTATATTCAGTAATTAAATCAAAGTTTGTAAAATAAAATATTCAATAATAAAAATATCATATATATATATATAAAATATATAAAAATAATAATTAAATATATATATATATATAAATAATAATTTAAAAAAAAAAAAAAAAAAAAATTTAATAATTAAATTTATTAAATTATATAAAATATAAATTATATGTAATATTTGATAAAAATTTTATTATAAATTTTTAAAAAAATTTTGTATAATAAAAATATATAACAAATAATAAAAAAATAAAAAAATATATATAAATTTTTTAGCAAATAAAAATAAATATATCTATTTAATTCTTTTTTTTTTTTTTTTTATTAAATATATTAAATATAGAGTTGTTTAATTTAACTTTATTATGTTCTATTACTATTGTTAAAAATCTTATTATATATGGAAATTCAATTATATTAAATTTCAATAGGACCCTTTAAAAAAAAAAAAAAAAAAAAAAAACGTTTTTCTATTTTATTTCATTAAGTTGTCATTAAATATTAATAAAATATATTTTTCCTTGGTTGTCTCCATTACCAAAAAAATAAAAAAAATAAAAAAATAAAAATAAAATAAAATAAAATAAAAAAATAAAAAGAAAATTTTATTAATATGTTACGTATGTTATATGGTTCATCTTAACAGATAATGAATAATAAAAACTATGGAAATTTATCAAAATAACGTATTCCGAGATAAATATAATCTATCTTTGATTATTAATATACTAGTAAAAAAAAAAAAAATTAAAATGAATATAATTTATATTTAAAAATTAAAATTTTAAATACTTAAAAAATTTATTTTAATACCAAATTGACTTTTTATTAGATAGTATGAAAAAAAAAAAAAAAAAAAAAAAAAAAAAAATTGATTTTTTTTTTAATCAAATATCTCTTTTATTTATTTATTTATCTTAATGATGGGCCCCAATGATGGAACCGAAGCTGTATGGTTTCTGAGGGGATCAGCAATTAGTATAATAATAAAATCTAAATTTTCAATTTTTAATGCAATCTTTATTTTTTATATAAATCAAAACTGTAGTTTTTTAAATCAATTTTTCAATCAAAAGAATTTTTTACACTATACTACTAACAATATTGTTTTTTTATTTTTTCTCTTATATTTCTAAAATTTTTCTATTCTATATATATTTAAAAATATATATATATATATATATATTTTTTTTATCTTTATATATTTTACTTTATATCTCTATATAAATTTTTATTTTAGGTTTTTTAATTTTCATATCCTTTTAAAATAATTTCACTTTAAATAAATTTATTATTTTACATTATATTTTATTGAATAAATAATTTTTCCACTAACATTGTTTTTTTAATATATCTTAGGAAATTCAATTCATGTGAAACAATTAACTTTTATATTCAGTAAACTTAAATGTTAATATTTTATATATAATTCTTTGGTATACAATCCTTTTAATCAATTCACATTAAATAGAAATTAAGTCAGTTTTGTTATCATCAAACTCTAAACATGGATGCTTCTAGCTCAATTAATACTACTCCCTTCCATCGTGGTTTCTACTGCTTCGGTAATCATATGAACAATTATAGCCTTATCTTTATCCATAACCTTAATTCTTGGTCCCCTAGTAATCTAATGGCTCAAGTTATAAGTAAGATCCCTAACTACAATGAAATTATTCCATATGCTAAAAAACTTTTTTCTCCAAGGTACGGCTCATACTTCATTATTAGGGTTAATAAACACAAAAATGATCTCAAATTTTTCGATGTTTTAGATTTCTTAAGAGATAAAATTCCTGAAACAGCTAAAATTACCTGGACCTTGTGTAATAAACTTAAACAAATGAACAAGTCAAGAAAATCTAATAACATTGATGTTGAACTTAATCCTATGGCGAAAGATTTTTTCTCTAGCCATCTAAATTCAAATTCTTCTTTCTTTAATCTCTGTGTTAGTTGGAATATTAACGGTTGGAATACTGAAAAACGTGATAGTATTTTATATCTCAACTCTATTTTCAAACCTATATGTATCCGTTTACAAGAAACTGGAAAAAGTAAATATCTTCCAAAAGATGTTTCATCACCATTAATTCCATATTACAACTCAGTTTTCCTTAGAGCTAATCCTAAAATCCCTGGTATGAGAGGACTCTTTATTGGTGTTCATTCTTCGTGCTCTTTTTTCCAAGAACCGTTTTTATACAAATATATCATTTCAGTAAATATTACTTCTTTCTGGAATCAAAAATGTACTATTGGTAATATCTACTTCCCTCAAAGCAAATGGAAGGAAGAAAGATTAGCTGCTTTTGATGAACTTTCTCAATGGTTACGTTTTCACAATAGAAAAAACGTTCCTGCTGTCCTAGTTGGTGATTATAACATGTCATTAAAGAAGATCAAAACATACATTTCAAATAATTTTCCTAATTGGTATATTGCTCCCTTATATGGTAATAAATTTACTTATGCCAAAGGTACTAGATCATCTTGCATTGACCATGTCATATATAATGAGGCTTTGGCAGCTCATTTTAATAAAACCTCGGTTTGCACTTCATTTTATGGTATTTCTGATCATAAACCTATTATACTTTCTTGCAACAAAGTTCTCTCCGATGGCTTTATAAGGCCTGCTAAAGTTTCTAAATGGTCTACACATATTTGTAAAACAAAAAATTCAGATATTTTATCACATAATTATTTTTCAATCTTAGCAAATGACCTCGATTCTCATTACAATTCGCTCACGGATGATGAAATGGTAGAAAAATTTATCAATACAGCAAATAATATCGGGAAGGATATTAAGGCTTTCATTCCAACAAATTTAAAGGGCTCTGCTTTTCACTGTCCTTATTACATTAAAAAACTATCTCATGAAAAACATATTGCATTTCGAAATATTAAGCCTTACTTTAACTGTGAAAATGTTGATAATTACCTTGAACAATTTAATAAATATGAAAAACTTTGCAAATTAATCAAGAAAACAAAGAGCAAATTTCGTTCTGCTAGATTTAAAGCTAATATAGTAAAAATTGGTAATTATTTTTTGAATAAAGATTTCAAAAATGGATGGAGATGTTTAAAAAAAAATGGCTAAACCATCGTATTCATCTACTTCCCCTACTTGCATAAAATCTAAATTTGGTCAAGATATTATCTCTCCTACTAAACAATTAGATAGATGGGCTGAATATTATAAAGATCTAGCTTCTGATCCCTCAGGTCACAGCCTTAATCGTAACTTCTGGATCCATGCTTTAAGGAATATTAGTCTTAGATCCTCTACCTGGAATATCAACGATCCTATTACGATTAACGATATTAAAAAAACTATTTCATCTATGAAAAACAACAAAGCACCCGGTCCCGATGGTATCCCGATTGAATTCTACAAAGCTCTGTTTTGCAATGAAGAATTACTGGAAACACATACTTGCTGCTGGAAAGTGTCTTAAATTGATTTTTAATAAAATATGGAATGGGTCTTTTCCTAAAAAATGGAACTCAGCTTCTATTGTATCAATCCCTAAGAAAGGTGACCTATCAGATTGTAGTTAATTATCGAGGTATTTCTCTCATTAATGTTGGACTGAAAATCATTTCAAAAATTATAACAGATAGAATATCTACATACGCACTCTCACACAATTTCATTAGACCTGAACAATTTGGTTTTCGCAACCGTGAAGAATGCATTAGTTTATTCATTTCCGTTAGAGAAATTTGCCAAAGAAGAAAATTTCAAGGAAAATTCACATATTTAGCCTTTTTAGATCTTAAAAAAGCTTATGATTCAGTTCCTATTTTTAACATTCTTACTAAATTATATCGTTATGGAGTACGTGGTAAATGTTTTGATTTTCTATGTAATTTATATACTTCATCTAAAGCTCGTGCTCGATTTGCTTCAATGTTATCAAATGAATTACCTATTAAAAGAGGTGTTCCTCAAGGTTGTCCGTTATCTCCGATCTTATTCAATTTATTCATCAATGATATATTAAATGACTGTGAAAAGTATGGTGTTAATATTGGAAGAAAAAAGTGTTGTGGTGGACTCTTTGCTGATGATGTTGTTCTCATTGCTCCAAGTGCAAAAAATTTAGAAAAATTACTAAAAAAGGTACATAGATGGGCTAATTTAAATGAAATGACTTTTGGTATTGAAAAATGTGCAACTATGGTTATAAAACCAATGAAATTCCAATCACCTCCAAACTATAGTGACCCAACCTTCTATTTAGGAATGAATGCTATTCCTAAAGTTTCTAGTTATATTTATCTTGGTATTCCTTTCTCTGATGATCTCTTACTAGAACACATTATATCTCACATGCATTTTAAAGTTAGAAAATCCCTTCTTTCATTTACACATTTCTTCTCAAATAAACTTATCCCTATTGCGTACAAGAAAAAAGTTCTTCAATCCTTTGTTATTAGTAAAGTAATTTATTATTCTCCTTTACTTGGTTCAAACAAATCAAGAACGGCCAGAATTCAAACATTAATTAATACTGGTCTATTTTGGTGTATCGGCTCCTTCTCTAAAAATGGTAAAACAAGTTCAGAAGACAATGACTATATTAGACATAATTCTACTATGAGTACTTATACTTTATCTCGAGATCTAAGCATTCCTCCTATTGCTGGTGTCTGTGCAGCTTTACAGATTAAATCTTTTGCAAAATGGAGTAAATCAAACTGTATTATAAAGGATCTTATTAAATCTATTCCCAAAATGCATCATTATTCCTGGACTAAAGAATCAAGAACACTGTATAAAAAAATCAAAAAATATAAATGTGAAAAATATGACGATATTTTAGAACGTTACTGGAAATCAGTTTCCATATTTCAAGGTATTAAAGGTCAAAATTACGATCGTAATAAGTTCTCAAACAATAAAGCTATAATTATGCTTAGCTTAAAATATCCCCAATTCAACTTAGGGTTTTCATGGATTATACGTTTACACTGTGGTTATAAATACAATACTACTATTGCTATTAGAATGGGTAGAGTTTCAGAAGATTGTCCCAAGTCTTGCCCCTGTTGTGGCGAAGATAAACAATCTTTTGAACATTGGATTTTTAAATGCGATGCTCTTGCATCTTTTCGATGGAATTCTTTCAATTTCATCGATGATCTCTCTATGTTTTATTCCTTAGGAAGATTAGAGCGTTTAATCCTATTTCTTCCTATGACTCTATTTCTAATTTTGAAGATTATATCAATCATTATATATACTTGTTCCTTCTTGGTGGGACTTTAGTTTTAAATGAGCTACATTTCGATAGTGGGGAACAGAGACAATTAAATGAACTTCTTTTCAAAGGTTCATCTGAGTCACCTGTTCCAAAAATTGTGGGCTTGGCGGAATTCTTAACAAGTGCAATACCTATCATAAGTAGTTCGTTTGAGCTATTATTTGATAGGTATTGAAAAATACCAAACTTATCCAAGAGCGTCAACGTCGTACTGATAAGGCATAATGATAATACAGGATTATCATCTATTACTACGAAGGATGATTCTCGCCCTAGTAGCTCAATAAATGATGAATCCAGGGAGAGTTTAGTGGACACCACACTATCTATTTTAAAGATGTTACTTCTAGGTTTTATTTCTTTTTTATTTGATAGGAAGGGAAAAATTCCCGCATAGTACAACTTGCCGAAATACATAGTATTTTCGAGCTTTTTTATTTTTTTATTTTTTAATTTTTTTATTTTTAATTTCAAATGTACTTTTCACCTACATGTATTTTTTAAAATAAAATTAATAAAGTTTTGGAAGTGTATTCTCTTCCCTGTCTAAAAAAAAAAAAAAAAAAAAATCTTAATGATGGGTTCATAAGTCATCTGGACTCGGAGGGATTCAGTACGATGGTAGCTTTCTTTCTTTCTTTCTTTCTTTCAATTCCAAAAGAAAATCAAGCTAGTTGGCTCTCATGTCTAAATTATAATGTTAGCCGACGCTTTTCAAAAACCAAAGCATTGCGCAATGAATGTCTTGGTATGGATTGGTTTTGTATTTGATAATTAATTATCTTAAAATAATGATGATGCTTTTAATTTAATACTTTCACAAGAGATAGTTCCTTTTTTTTTTTTCATGTATTTTTTTTTTTTTTTTTTTTTTTTTATTTTCTTTATTTGTTTTTTTTTTTTTCATGTACATACTATCTCTTCACCTAATATATATTGTACTTTAATGAGATTTATCATGTAATTCTTTTTTTTTCATCCATATAATTATAGTATAAATTATTATCCATGTAAGAATTGGTTCATTCCACCTCATGTATAATGTTTTTATGTTATAACATGGTTTGGATGATTATTTATCTTTTACTAACCTTCCAATTGTCTTTCAATTATTTTCATATGATATTTTAATTTTAGGTTTATGATTAAAAATTTAGAAATCAAAGATATCACCAACGATTTGAATTTACATAATTTTAGCTAACTACAAACTGCGTGATAAACAAAATAATTAAAGAAATAATTCATTAATTTTATTGACTGTAAAAGAAACCAACAAGTCATTCAAGAATACTATTAATTACATAAGATATATATATAATAATAATAATAATTATATATCCCTTATTTTATTACAATTTACAAACTTTCAATTTAT
>JACVTC010000012.1:1607500-1617500 GCA_016946835.1 Neocallimastix lanati (nom. inval.)
ATTTATGTGTTATTCTTGAATTATTCTTTCCTTTTTTTTTTTTTTTTTTCTCTCTTTTTTATTTTTATTTTATCTTTTATTTATATAATTAATTAAATTGTTTCTATGTCATTACTATTATTACTTGTATTAAATAAATAAGAAAGGTTTCTAATTAACTAATTAAGGGTAATATATATAATAATAAAATAAAATAATTTATAAAAAAAAAAAAAAGTATAAAAGTATTTAATGATGTTCTGTTATAATGTTAATAATGTGTTAAATTATAAAGTTTTACTATATATAATAATATAAATGTTAAATATACTTTTTAATAATAATTTTTCATTAAAATTGAAAATATACTTTTATTTTGATTAAATAAATTAAATAATTAATGATATCTCTTATAATTAATATAATATATTGATTTATTTATGATTTATTCTATTCCTGTAACTTTTATATTAATGTATAAATATATTTTAATGATAATTTTATTAAATATTTTTATTTATGTTATGTTATTTTATATATATATTTTATTTTACTTGTATGTTTATTTTTTGTGTTTTTGTTTTTTTTTGTTTTTTTTTGTTTTTTTGTTTTTTTGTTTTTTTTTGTTTTTTTTTGCTTTTTTTTGCTTTTTTTTTTTTTTCGTTTTTTTTTTTTTTAATTTACTCTTTTTTTTTTTTTTTTATTTTACTTTTCTATTTTTTTGGAATTATTCTTGGAAAAAAATTTTCTTTTTTAGAAAAAAAAAACTTTTTTATTTTATCTGGCTTTTCTTTGGATTTTTCTTTTCTTTTTCTTTTCTTTTCTTTAAAATATTTATTATTTTTCATTTAATTTTTATTATTATTGTTATTAAAGTAGGCTTAATTTTTAATCATTTATTTATCGTTTTATTGGTTATATAATTTTAAATAAATAACAAATAATAATAATAATTAGCATGACATTTTAAAAATGGAATTTTCAATTTCTTCTAAAATTTTATATAATTTAATAATCACTATTATTACTATTATTCCATTATATAAACATATATTTATATGATAGATTAAATACTACTGATGATTTTCAATTTATATTTATAATTATATCTATATATATCAACATATATATATAATTAAGTTTTTTTTTTTTTTCATTATTTTCTTTCCTTCTCTTTCAATTCTCTTTTTCTTTCGATAAAAAAAAATAATTATAAAAAAAAATTATTTTGATCAATTTTTATTTTTATTTTTTTTTTTTTTTGATTATATATTTTTTATTTACATTGATATATACAATAATATTTAATTTCTAAATTCATTTTTTCAAATAATTTGATTATTGTGTAGCATATGTGATGAATTTCCATTGTATATATTAAAATTATCAGTAATATTATTACTATATTGATCAAAAGAAGTCATCATTTCTTCCTCAAAACTCATTTCTGATGTTTTTGATAGTTCAAGATTAGTATTAAAAACATTTACTTTACTTGAATTAAGATCTTCAAAAGCAGAGTTATCAGCTCTACTACTCTTACGTGGATTTGGCTTTGGTGGAGGTGGTTTTACCTGTTTTGATTCTTTTTTATTTTTATTTTTGATTTTATTTTTAAGTGTTTTAACTTTTCCTGAAGATAGCTTACTTTGCTTTATAACTGGATCTACTGACTTCATAGGTTGATAGGAACTATTTTGAGTAATATCTTCTTCATAGTCCACCATTGTTATTGTCGATTGAGACAAACTAGAGGGTTCCGGTTCATAATCAACCATTGTTATTGAGGACTGAGATAATTGAGAAGATTCACGTCGATGAGAAACCTTTTTTACGGATGACTGTGACAAACGATGTTCACGAATACCTTTTGACTTTGATGATGATGATGGTGATGGTTGAGAAGGTTGTCGATGATGATGGTGATGATGAGAAACAACTTTTGATTTTGAGGATTGTGATAAATGAGAACTTTGACGTTGATGAACACTACCTTTTTGTTTAGAAGGAGACAACTGAAGGTCTTCGACCGTTATCTTTGATTTTGATGATTGAATTTTCAATGGTGGTGGCTGACGTTGTAATGGAGATTGAGTTATCTGAGTGTTTTCTTTAGCAATTGAATAACGGCTAACTTGGGATGGAACAGGAGAAGATGTATTATTAATTGAAGAAGTATAAACTTTATTATGCAATATATTTGTTTGAACATCCGATTGTTGATGATTTGGTGAAGGAGAAATAACTGGATTATAGATATTCTTTTTAGCAGGATAGGATACAGGTATCACGGATTCCGGTGAGAATTCTTGTTTCAAAGGAGAATTTTTATAATATTGTCTGTCTTCTATGATTTGTGATGATTCCTTCTGTAATGGAGAAGGTTGACGTTGAATTGATGACTGAGAAAGTCTATTCTTTGATTTTTGCTTTGACTTTTTATTGGCAACTTCCTTAGTTTTTATTTCTAATGGTTTTAAATCTTTAGCTCTAATTTTTTGTTCTCTAATTTCTTGTTCTTTAATTGCTTGTTCTCTAATAGCTCTTTCTCTAATTGTTTTTGCCCTAATTTCTTGTTCTCTTATTTCTTGTGCTTTTACTTCTTCTTCCCTGATCTCTTGTTGTAATTCAAGCTCTTTTTGTATTTCATGTTCTTGTGTTATTTCATCAAGTGGTTCTATAATACTACTGGCAGCATCAGTATCTTCACTATCAATATCAGGATTATCGCTGAATGGTATATCATCTAAAGAATCAGGTAATGGAGTTGGTGGATATTCCAATTCATCATCTGTTGGAACAGGCGATTCATCAAGTCCAGGAATTTTTTTAGTAATACGAGGAGTCATACAAAAGTCTGGTGGCATATAATAATTGGTATTAACTAAAGATTTCGAACGACTAGAAACAAACTTTGAACGACGATGAGGTTTGAATTTTTGATTTGATTGTTGAGTTGCTCCTTTTGATCTGGCTAAAGTAGACTTACTTTCTTCAGATGATAACGATATTGTTGACCCTGTAGAAGATGGTAAATGAATATTTTGTAATGAATGAGGACTATCAAGAGTGATATCACCATCCACTGGAGAGGAAGGCTGTTGATTATTCATTAAATTTGCGAAAGTTATTGGTGATACCTTTGACATTTTCGAAGATATATTATTTGTGATAATTGGTGTTATATTCCTATTACTATTAGCTCTTTCATAGGTAACATCAGTAGTATGAAACATATTGACAATGGAATCTGCACTTTCCATACGATATAAACTTGTACTAGTTCTTGAATCAAAACTAGTATTATCTGCATCTGGGTGTTGAATAATATCCCTAGCCTTACTATAATTCTTACTAAAATTTTTACTTAAATCGTTCTTCTTTCTATGCTTTACTATAAAACGTACAAGAATAAAGAGAGCAATTACACCAACTACACCTATAGATCCAAATTTTATATACTTATTACTAATTAATGTATTATTTTTTGATTCTTCTTTTTGTTGAAGTTGATCCAATGGTTTTTCTTCACCTTCAAAACCTATAAAGTCAGTTTGTGATACTGGAGCTCTCTGGAGATCTTCACTTTTTCTTCCACTTCTACTATCATTATTATAATCATTATTATTACTATAATAACTTGAACTATAATCATTTGAATTTGAATATCCATTATCTGAACTTGAATGATTACTACTTGAACTTGAACGCTCATCACCATCTGAACTTGAACGATTACTTCTTGAACGATCATTATCAGAATCATAATTATCGGAACCTCGAGAAGAATCTGAACTTGATGAATGACTATCACCACGGCTATAGTCGTCATCTTCACGTTTGACAAGATATTCTTTATTTAATAAATCATCTTCATTATCGAAGAATTTACTATTATATTCTGGGGTGTTTATTATTATACCCATTATTATTATTTATTTTCTTATTTCTACTTTAAAAATTGTTTGATTTAAATTATCTTTTTTATATAATTAAAATATATTTATTATAAACTTTTTTTAAAAAATGAAAAATATTTCTTTTATTCTATATTTTGATTCTTTATTTTTATATTTTATTCTTCAAAACTTTATTTACTATCAATATTTAAGCAAGATTATTTGATTACTTTTTTTTTTTCTATTTCTTTATGATTAACGATTTCCCATCAATACTTTTAAAAAAAAATATCAATTAAACTCGTTGTAAATATCTAT
The DNA here is from genome assembly GCA_016946835.1 of Neocallimastix lanati (nom. inval.). Taxonomy (NCBI): domain Eukaryota; kingdom Fungi; phylum Neocallimastigomycota; class Neocallimastigomycetes; order Neocallimastigales; family Neocallimastigaceae; genus Neocallimastix; species Neocallimastix lanati (nom. inval.). Next base: position 1,611,697 of record JACVTC010000012.1, read on the forward strand.
TTTTTTTTTAAATCAATATTAATATCAAATTAGGTTTATTTTATAATAAATAGAAAAAAAAATAATATAAAAATATAATCTTTTAATTTATTTTTCAAATTTTTTCTATTTTTTTTATTTTCATTAATTTATATTTATAAATTTACCTTTCAATATATAATGAATTCATTTATTTAAAAAAGAACTTTATTAATATAATTTCATCATTGATATAATTCAATTAGGTATAATAATTAAAAAACTTCTAACCATAAAGAAAAATAATAAACTTTCAAAATTTACTTTTATTTACGCCTTACTTTTGATTAATTTCCCTTAAATACGATTTTCCCTTAATAAAAAACAATATATAAAAACAAGAAGAACGAAATTTTTTTAAAATAAAAAATTCAACTTTTAAATAAAAAGAAATTTAAATTTAATAATATATCTTCGTGAAAATAAATATCTTTAAAAAAAAAAAAAAAAAGAAAAAAAGAAAAGAAAAGAAATAAAAAAAGAAAAAAAAATTTAAAAAAAAAAAAAAAATGCAAAGAAAAAATTACCTTAAAAAATAAAAAATCAATTAAAATAAAAATAAATATCAATATCAATATAAATATAAAAATGAAAATAAAAATATATTAAATTAAATCAAGAATAATCATTAGCCATTTTAATATATCATTTTAATAGATAAACCATATTAAAATTCTATATTACAAAATTTATATAAAATTTTTTTTTTTTTTTTTTTTTAATTTTTTTACATATCTTTTTTAAATATTCAACTATTTAATTAATTTCAATATAAATAAATATAAAAATGTATATATTTGTTTATATTTACAATATTAGAAATGAAATATTTTTAATTATTATTCCTATATTACATTATACTATCTTTTATATTATATATTATTTTATTTTATTATTTCATTTTATTATGAAAAATCTGTTAAAATGTAATATATTAACTTTAAATGATAATAAAACCTTAATATATTTATTTATAGATAAAATAGATAATTTATTTGATATATATATTTTTATATATATTTTATACTATTTTATAAATTTTTTATATATTTTATATAAATTTTTTTTATATTTTTATATATTTTATATATATATATTATATATTTTAATTATATATTTTATATATTTTATTTAGTTTATTTATATAATCTCAATGATATTAATTCAAGGTCTGTTCACTTTTTTTTTTCTTATTTAAAACTATATTACATTTATTTGTTCATATACATTCATAATAAATTGAGGGTATTAAATATAAATAAATTAAATTTATTTTAATATTAATTTGTATTTATTTTTTTTGTAATGCCTTTTTAATATATTATTCAATATATTTATATTATTAATTATATAGAATCAATTCATATTAAAATATATAAAATTTAATTCACCATTAAATAAATAAAATTTTAATTAACTATATAAAAATATAAAAAGAAAAATAAATTTTATTATTATTATTATTATTTATTATTATTATTATTTATTATTATTAATTATTATTATTATTATTATTATTATTATTATTATTATTAATTATTATTATTATTTATTATTATTTATTATTAAATTATTATTATTAAATTATTATTATTATTATTTATCTATTATTATTATTAATTATTTGAAATGTTTGTACATTATGAAGTCAAAAGACTTGAATAAATAAAAAAGATACTACATATTGATATATTTTAGTATCTCTTTATAAAAGTTCATTTTTATTTTATTAAAAATATGCAATATTATTAAAAATATGCAATCTTTATATTGTCTTTATAAATATGCAATCAACTATTATTATTATAAATACAATCTTATTATAAATACAATCTTTTTATTATTACTATAAATACAATTTTTTATTATTATTTATGTATTACATAATCTATCAATATTTTTTTTACAAAAAATTCTTATTAATATGATATATCAATAATTTATTTTATTTTTTCATTAATTTTATTATATTTTTTTTTTATCCTTTTTATATATTAATACTTTAAATATTTTTTTTCTTATGTATAATTATTTATTTTTTATATTTATTTATTTATTTTTATATTTATTTATTTATTTTTTATATTTATTTATTTTTTTATATTTATTTATTTATTTATTTTTATATTCATTTATTTATTTTTTATGTTTATTTATTTTTTTATTTAATAAATCTGAAATTATAAAAGAAATTTCCAAATCTATTATTATTATTTAAAAGAAATTCCTCTTTTTTTTTTTTTTTTTTTTTTTTTTATTTATCAATCAAATACAGAATTAAAAAAAAATAATTTTTTTATATTCCTTATAACAAAATTAATGTAGCGAATCACATCATCTTATTTTTATTTCGTATAACATAAAATAATAAAAATAAACTAATAAAAATAAAATAATAAAAATAAAATAATAAAAATAAAATAAAATAATAAAAATAATTATATAAAAAATTTAATAAATACAATATATAAATAAAATATAAAAAATATAAATACATAAAATAACATATATAAAAAATAATACATAAAATATTATATAAAATTTTACATATAAAATATGAAATATAAAATATAAAATATAAAATATGAAATGTACAAAGTATTAAATATAAAAAAAAAAAAAGATTAACAAAATATTATTTATTTTCCATATATTATTATGAATAAAATTTAGGATTGTGGATTGAATAGAGATAATTAATATTTAATTAAAAAAAAAAAATTTTTATATTTTTAAACTTTTTAGCTCAATTTAATATTGTAATCTTATTATTAATTAAAGAATAAATTATTTAAATAGGAAAATATATATTACCATAAATTAAAGTATACTCTATTTTATTGTATTCTGGCACACTGCCATCCTATTTCATATCAATAGAATAATTAAATCATTTAGATAAGATATATTTATTATTTTATTTTTAAAAAATTGAAATAAATTATAGAAGAAAAAAGAAATAATTAGAAATATAAATATAAATATAAAATATAAAATATAAAATATAAAATATATAAAATATAAAAATATAAAAATATATAAAATATAAAATATATAAAATATAAAAATATAAAAATATAAAATATATAAAATATATAAAATATAAAAATATAAAAATATAAAAATATAAAATATATAAAATATAAAATATAAAATATAAAATATAAAATATAAAATATAAAATATAAAATATAAAATATAAAATATAAAATATAAAATATAAAATATAAAATATAAATATATAAAATATAAAATATAAATATATAAAATATAAAATAAAAAATATAAAATATAAAATATAAATATATAAAATATATAAATATAATTGTAAATGTAAATAATAAATATAATTGTAAATGTAAATATTAAATATAAATATAAATATAAATATTAAATATAAATATAATTGTAAATGTAAATAATAAATATATTGAATTCTGTATTTGAACAATGATTTAATTATTGATAGAAAAACGTTTTTTTTTTCCTAATTAAAATAATATTTATAAATTAAAAAATAAATAATTTCATCTATCCTTAAAATTTGACATAAAATATTTTAATACAAATAATAAATAAAATAAACCATCCTATTTACATAATTTGGGAAAAATATATAATAAATTTTATATTTAATATTCTACTATTTATTTTATTTTACACTACCTCACTGTTTATTTTATTTTATTTTACGCTACTTCCTTATTTATTTTATTTATTTTTATTAATACTTTACTTTTTTTAAAACTATTTCACCATTTATTTTATTTTATTTAAATTGATATTTACTACTGAACTAAGTAGAATTTGAAAAAAAAAAAAAAAAAAAAAAAACATTCCATATTGGGTTAAACACTTCTTTTTAATTGGTTATTTGTTTATTTATTTATCTATTATTTATTCATCCATTCATTTATTTGTAGATACAAATTCGTTAAAGTTTTTTTTTTTAAACTTTATTATTTAATTTTAATTTTAATTTTAATTTTAATTTATATTTAATTTCCAGAGAATATAAAAAATTTTTTTTTTTAATATTTAAATGTGATGAGTTTAACGAATAATAAATAAATGTCTACTCTATAAACGAGTTGAATTACCTATCAAATACTTTACTAATATATTGTAATATGTTGTAACAATATAATCCAATACAATTAAAATAAAAAATTTTTTTTTGTGTAATTAAAATTTAAAAAATATTTATATTAAAAAAAAAAAAATCTATTTATCCATTGAATTGTCTAAAAAAAAAAAAAAAAAGTATCTATTCATATTTAAAGAGATTTATATTACTATTTTTTATTTATTTATATTAATTTATATTACTATTTATAATTAATTGTATACAATGTACAGGTGGATGAATTAATGTAATAAGTACTTAGCATATTATATTACATTATATTAGCAGTATATTAGCAGTATATTATATTATATTAGCAGTATATTCTTCTACATGCGGTCTATTAAAAAAAAGAAAAGCTTATTTATTACTCATATAAAAATGTTCTATTAAGTTAATTGTTGTATCTGTTCTGTTCTGTATGACAAATACTTTTATTAAATTTTAACGATTTATATTGAAAATACAAAAAAAAATAAAAACTTGATAATAATAAATAGAGAATAGCTAATAAAATAATAATAATAAAATAGTAAAATAATCAATAAATATAATAATAAATAATAAAATATTAACTAATAAAATAATTATTGATAGATAGCAACATAAATAAATAAATAAATAAATTTATGTTAATAAAAAATAATTAATAATTGAATAATTATATAATTAAATAATATAATTATATAATATATAATCATTATATATTAAGTATTAATTAATAATTATTAAAAATTGTATAATTAGTAATAATTATATAGTATATAATTATATCATTATTAATACTTTTATAATAGATAATAGTTATATATACTTGGCCAAAAAATACTTATCAATTAAAAATATGATTTATTCATCATTTTACCAATGATACTTGCTAATAGCTAATCATATCTATATTTCAAAATAGAATTATTATTATTATTATTATTATTATTATTATTATTATTATTATTATTATTATTATTATTATTATTATTATTATTATTATTATTATTATTATTATTATTATTATTATTATTATTATTATTATTATTATTATTATTATTATTATTATTATTATTATTATTATTATTATTATTATTATAATTCATATAAAAATATGTGATTTTTCATAAAGATTTTAATAGTTAAACAATAATAGTAATAATTTTTTTTTTTTTACTGTAATAATAATAAAAATAGAGTCTTTAACACCTTTTAAGTATTTTCAAAACAATGGTGGTCATGATCACATAATACATAGCTATAGTTTAGTAACTATATGAATATAATAAATACAATAACTATATTAAAAATTTCTTAAATTTTAAATAGGTTCAAATTTGTTAAATAGATTATGAATAATGGATTAAATAAAATAAATAAAATAAATAAAAAAAAAAAATTGAAAAAATCAATTAATTTGAATTACATAAAATCAATTAATTTGAATTACATTTATTGAATCTTAATGGGTTGATTATATTTATTATTATTGATTGATTGATAATATACTCTTTATAAAATAATAATAATAATAATAATAATAATCCTTCTAGAGATTAAAAACTTCTTAATCATTAATTCTCTTTATAAATAATTTATGTATATATAAATAATAATAATAATAATAGTAATAATAATAATAAAAATAAATTTAATTTAATCATACAAAAGT
>JACVTC010000012.1:1622500-1625000 GCA_016946835.1 Neocallimastix lanati (nom. inval.)
AATGCCAAGATTAAGTCCATCCAAAGAAGACAAAGATAAGAAAAGTAATGATGGTAATTCTTCATTTATTGTCTTTAATCAAAATGATAATGTTTTTAATGATGATAATAGTTCAATTCTCAGTTTCGATTCTGATAAAAATAAAAATAACAATACATTATCTTCTCCAAGATTAGTTAGTAGTCTCAGTAACAATGGCAATACTACTACTAATAGTCATCACAGTTCTTCTAGGAAAAGTAGTCATAGTCATCGTCATACTTTATCAAGAAAGGATGCCTATAAAGATAGTGAAACTGCAAAATTAAATAGTATACAACAACTGATTAAAGATTATAATGATTCAAATGAGGAACTTCAGAATCTTATTAATCAGTTTAAAGAAGGAAATAAAAAATTTCAAAATAAAGTATATTTAAGGTCCGAAAGTAATAAAAAAAATGAAAATGAAAATAAAAATGAAAATAAAGATGAAAGTAAAAATGAAAATGAAAATGAAAATGAAAATTATTTATTTGATAATGGTAATCATCATTCTTCCGTTTCATCAAAGAATTCTAAACATGGACGATCTGTAAGCTATAATCCTTCCTTTTCAAATTCTTCAATGACCATGTCCATGTCCATGTCCATGTCAAGGGATACTACTACTAATGAGCGTTTATCAAAGAAGAAAAATATAGATGATTTTGGGCAAAATAATTGGTTAAAATCACCGCCAATAAATTCAACCTTGTTAGTTTCGGATAATAAAAATAGGAGTGGACCAATTAATAATTTTAATAAAAAAAGTAATAAAAGTAGTAACCGTAACCATAATAGTAATAATAATAGTGATGGTAATGGTAATGGTAAAAATAATAGTAGCAATAGTAGTAATAACAGTGATAGTAGTGGTAATGTTACTAGTAAAAATAGTAATAATACTAATGATAATAAAGGTAATAATGGTAATTATGATGGAAATAGTTTTATTAGAGGAAATACTTCAAGGATGTTTGATGTTACATCTACTACAGACTCATTAAAAGTTAAAGCTGGTTCAACTCGAATAAAGCAAATGCCTTTTACGAAACAATCTAAATCTAATCGTTCAAAAGGAGGAGTACGTTATCAAAAAAGATTAAAATCAAAATCAAGTTTTACACAACTTTCTAAAAATTCTATTCTAGATATTATGAATGCTATTCCATCCTCCATTAATGATACAAATGAAATTAATGAAAAAGATCAAATTATACCGAAATCATTATCATTATCTTTAGGCGATCAATTCAATAACATTTCTTTTGATAGTGATGATAGTACCGCTACGAATACAAGTGCTAATAAAAGTATGAATTATAAAAAAAGTGGTCATAATCTATTTACTATGACTACTACTACTACTACTGATAATAATAATAATAATAATAATAATAATCATCTTAAAAAATCTCAATCCACTTCCGCTTGTTCTATATCTAATGAATCTTCTAAATTACCCGACTTTTTCTATGATTCATTCAATTATTTAAATAGTAATAGTAGTCATGGTGGTGGTGATGGTGGTGCTGGTAGTAGTAGTAGTAGTGGTTGGGGTAATGGTAGTGATAGTGGTCGAAAGAGAGATTTTATTTCATCTCATCATTCCATTGGTCGTTTAAATAATGGTATCCATTCTAGTGATGGTTATACCGTTCCATCTCTTAGAGATAAAAATGGATACATTATATCTACCTCAATTTCTTCGCCACCAATTTCTCCAGTAGTTTCATCTGTATCCAATGATTATAATACTTATTATCACCAATCATCTCAAATATTTTCTCATCCCTACTCTCACTCTCACTCCCAATCCCATTCTCCTTCTCTGTATCCTTCTCCTTCTCCATCTCCTTCACATTCTCCTTCCCATTTCCATTCTCATTCCCATTCTCAATCTCTTTCTTATTCTTATTCTTATTCTAATTCAAAACCTAGATTATCCTTTTCAAAATCGATGAATAATCTTCAACAAGAAATGAATCAAAAACATTCAGAATTAAAGAAAAAGGAAAGTAGTGCTTCATTACGTCATCGTACAAAGGAAGGCTATTTGGTTCTTAATATTAAAAAACCTGCTACTATAAGTCATTTTGATACTATATCGCATTCTCAAAACGAGGATATGATAACTACTACAATTAATTCTCTTCCTGAAAATAAAAGTTTCCATGAAATGTTGGTAGGAAATGATCAATTTGAATCAGAAAAAGAGGATCTACTAAATACTTCCTATTCTTCTCAATCCTTCCATAATTTTATTCTATACCCTTCTGAAGAAGTGGAAAAAAGAGGATTGAATTCTAATTCTAATTCTAATTCTAGTTCTAATACTAATACTAATACTAATACTAATACTAATACTAATACTAATACTAATACTAATACTAATACTAATACTAATACTAATACTAATACTAATACTAATACTAATACTAATACTAATACTAATACTAATACTAATACTAATACTAAT
>JACVTC010000012.1:1630000-1632500 GCA_016946835.1 Neocallimastix lanati (nom. inval.)
TTTTAAAGTTAGGCCTAGAATGAGATTGCTTCGCTAATTTTTTTTTCATCACTAATACCTTGGTCTTGGTTAATATCCCTTTTTTTTTTTTTTTTTTTTTTTTTTTTTTTTTTTTTTTCGTGGTTGAAATTTGATGTGTGTATACTTTTTTTATCCTGAAGAAAACTACTACTATTGAAATCTAGTCATTCTTTTTTTTTTTACTTTTTTTTTTTTTTTTTTTTTTTTTTTTCGTGGTTGAAATTTGATGTGTGTATACTTTTTTTATCCTGAAGAAAACTACTACTATTGAAATCTAGTCATTCTTTTTTTTTTTTACTTACAATTTAATTAAAAAAAATAAAATAGAAAAATTAAAATAATAAAATATAATATGAAATTTTTATCTATGGGAAGTCATTGATAAAAAAATTTAAGAAAAAAAAAAAAAAAAAAAAAAAACAACTTTAATAAGAATTTATAATCATGAATAATCTCTCTCTCTCTCTTTTTTTTTTTTTTTTTTTTTTTTTTTTTTTTTTTTTTTGATATCTTTTGAGTTTCTGAAATTCTATTCAATTAGAGTAAAGCTTTGTTTAATAATAATAATAAATTTCCTCTACCATACTCATAAATAAACTGAAATGAAACTGTTAATATTCATTACAATAAATATTATTCATGATACAACTTCAATATTTACTCCCATATCCAGTTTAAAAAAAAAAAAAAAAAAACAATATAAAACATCAGGTTCACTTTCTACCGTCTTCCAACCATTCCAATTTTCTCTCTTCGTATGTATGGATTAGAAGCCATTTTTTTTTACAAAGGATAGCCAACGATGATCACTAGAATGAACAGAAAAAACTGTAATTTAGTACACCTGATATAGATAGGCTATTCCTTTTTCCATCAACTCTCCATCAACTCTGAAAAAAAAAAAAAAGTCCATATCATTGGGGACAAATTTTTAATTAATCATAGAAAAATTTTATGCCATAAAGAATAAAAGGTGTATTGTTATTAGCAAGATATTCCGAATGCCCCACAATGTACCAAATATTTTGTTTTATTTTATTTTATTTTATTTTATTTTATTATATTATACTATATTATATTATATTACATTTTATTATATTATATTATATTTTATTTTATTTTTATTTCATTTTCATTTCAATTTTCATATAATATAATAATAAATTATATGATAAAGTATAATGATTTCGAATATATATATTTATATTTTAAAGTAAAAATATATATAAAAAAAAAAAAGTAAAATAAAAAATCATAAAAATGAAATTGTTATAATTATTAGGATAGGATATAATCATTTTATAAATACACATTTAATCTTTTTTGTAGTTTTTTTTTTTTTTTTTTTATTGTTTAAATTTTTATTATTTTATTTATTATTATTATTATTTATTATTTATTATTATTCTATTTTTTATTTTAAAAAAAAAAAAAAAAAAAAATAGAATAACTTCATTATTACTATATATATATAATGAAATTTTCAATTAATTAAAAGTAATTATTATTATTATTATTATTATTTTATTTTTCTATTTTTAATCTATTATATTATTTTTATTTATTTATTATTATTATTATTAAATATTTATTAAATATTTATTAAATATATTTAAAGAATTAATATGAAGTAAAATTTTTTTTATTTATGAAAATTAAAGTTATTGTTTTTATAATTTTTTTTTCCTATTTTTATATTACTAATTTAATTCATTTTATTATATTATTTATAATATTATAAATATTATATTAAAATTGTAAATATTATTATTTATATATATTATATATATTTTTTATTTACTATTTACTTTCTATGTTGCTATATTATTTTAGTTAAGTAGTAAATTTTACTTTCTATGTTGCTATATTATTTTAGTTAAGTAGTAAATAAATCATATATATAAATCAAAAAGAATATATACATATATATATATATTTTTTTTTATTTTAAAAGTTGTTATTATATATATATATATATATTTTAAGGTAATAGTAACCATTTAGTTTTACTATTATTATCATTATTATTATTATTATTATTATTATTATTATTATTATTATTATTATTATTATTATTATTTTTTAATCTGTTTAAAATAAAACTTTTTTGTATTTTATATTTTTTATTATTATTAATTATATCTATATTTGTATATATATATATATTTGAAGTTTTATTTTTAAAATATTTTAAAGTTTTATTATTAAAATATTTTTTATATTTATTATTTAAATATATATATATATATATATTATTTAATTATTTTTTTTCCCTTTTTAATTTATTTATTTTTTTTCCCTTTTATATTTATTTAATTATTTAATTATTTATTTATTTAAGGAATTTGAATGAAAGATTGGCATCATATTGATAATCACTTGGAATCTCGAATAAACTTTCTGGAGCACATTTTTCATCACTTTCAATATCAATGTATTTGTATTGTAATACAGTACCTGCTAAGATTGGAATTTCTAT
>JACVTC010000012.1:1637500-1645000 GCA_016946835.1 Neocallimastix lanati (nom. inval.)
CTTTTGTTATTTTATAATCATTAATCATTAATCATCATTAATCATAATAATAATAATCAATTTAAAAATAAAATTATATATATTGTACTCATTCAATATTTAATGAGTAAAAAAGACAAATTCATAATGTATATTTCGTTGAAAATTTTAGAACAAAATTATTAAAGAATTTTTTTTTAAAAAAAAAAATAAAATAAAATAAAAAAAAAATAAAATAAATAAATAAATAAATAAATAAATAAATAAATAAATAAATAAATAAATAATAATAATAATAATAATAATAATAATAATAAATAATAATAATAATAATAATATGAATAAATTAATTTTATCAAGTAAATTTGAATAAATATTAAATAATTCGGATAAAATAAAATTGGGTAATTAACAATATGTAATGGGTAAAAAGGATTAAGAACAATAATATTTAATAAGAAAGAAAATATTAAAAAAATTTTATTATCGATGATATTATATATTATAATAAAATAAAATAATTAACTGTAATTATTATAAATATCTACTTTAGTAGTAAAAGCAAATCATTCCTAGAAAGTAAAAATAATAGCAATATAAAAATAATAGCAATATAAAAATAATAGCAATATAAAAATAAAAATAAAAATAAAAATAAAAAGATTTCTGTAATTGATTTCATATATTTAATAATAATTTAATATAGTGTTGAAAAATTATATTAATATATAATATTAAATTTAATATATCATATTTAAACAATAGTTAATACGGAAGGGAGAATTTATTAGGAAAACTATCATATATTAATATATTTTTAATAATTTATATTATTTTAGTTTTTAATAGTAATAATGAATATTATTAATTATTATTGCAAAGAGTATAATAATAAATATTAGTAATAGCTTTAAAAAACAAAATAATAATATAAATATTAATAAAAATAAAAGTATTAATAAAAATATAAATATTAATAATAAAAAATAAAAATATTAATAATAAAAAATAAAAATATTAATAATAAAAATAAAAATATTAATAGTAAAAATAAAAAATAATAAAAATAAAAATAATAATAAAAATAATAATAAAAAATAATAAAAATAGTAATAAATTATACAAATAATAATATAAATAATAATATTAGTATTATAATCTCTTTTTTTTTTTTTTTTTTCCCTTTTTTAATATTATTTATAAATAATTATTTTTATTATTATTATTATAATATAAAAAAAAAAAAAGGAAAAAAAATTATTTAATATGGTAAAAAAAAACTAATAGAAAATTCTTATTATAATTAAGAATAAACATTTTAATAAAAAATTATTTAATATGGTAAAAAAAAACTAATAGAAAATTCTTATTATAATTAAGAATAAACAATTTAATATAAATAAAAGAATCTTTGATTAAATATATCTAAATAATTAACATTTAATTATCTTTCTGGAGTAAAAGATTATAATCTCACTTTATATAATACTAAATAATATTTAACATGCAACCTTTTTTAATCTCATTTTATATAATACTAAATAATATTTAACATGCAACCTTTTTTAAAGTAGTTTCATATTATTCATTTTATTATACTAATGTTAATAATATATACTAATTGAGAAAATCGATAAAAAATAACATTCAAATGATTAAATTATAAGTAGATATTATATATATATATATATATATATATATATATTTTTTTTTTTTTTTTTTTTTTTTTTGAAATATATAAATATTTCTAATAAATTTTTAATTCAAATGTATTAATTTCATGTAATTAATAATAAATGTTTTATTGTATAAACATGTATATTAATATTAATATACCAACAATATTCTTTAATATATATAATAATACTATTTTTTTTTTTTTTTTTAAATGATGTCATTTATAATTTAAGAATAAAAGAATTTTTAAAATGAAAATTTATTTAATTAAAATTATATATAATATAATTATTCATTATAAAAACAAAAAAAAAAAAAAAAATAAATATTTTATAAGTTCTCTTTTATAACAAAAATTCCTTATTATTTTTTTTTTTAAAAAAAAAAAAAAAAGATATAAAAAAAAAATATTTTAAGAATTGTATCAACATTTAAATTAACTCAACAAATAAAAAGTTTTAAATCAATCTTTTAATTTTTTTTATTGGCTATTCTTAATTTAAAAAAATAAAAAAAAAAATTCAAAAACATGTGAAAATAAAAAATTAAAATATAAAATACATAAAACATAAAATATAAAATATTGATTTATAAAATATATAAAAAAAATAAAAAAAAATAATATTAAATATATATCATTTAATAATAATAATAATAATAATAATAATAATAAAATAGATTAATTTATTATAAATCAAAATAATATATTTGCAAAATTTATATATACTTTTCTATTTTATGTTATATTATTTTATATTATATTTGTTATATTTATGTCAATTTCTTTCATACTTATTTTATTTTATATTTTATATTTTATATTTTATATTTTATATTTTATATTTTATATTTTATATTTTATATAATAATATATTTTATATTTTATATTTTATATATTTTATATTTTTATATTTTTATATTTTTATATTTTATATTTTATATTTTATATATTTATATTATATTTTATATTTTATATTTTATATTTTATATTTTATATTTTATATTTTATATTTTATATTTTATATTTTATATTTTATATTTTATATTTTATATTTTATATTTTATATTTTATATTTTATATTTTAAATTTTATATTTTATATTTTATATTTTATATTTTATATAATAATATATTTTATATTTTATATTTTATATTTTATATTTTATATTTTATATTTTATATTTTATATTTTATATTTTATATTTTATATTTTATATTTTATATTTTATATTTTATATTTTATATTTTATATTTTATATTTTATATTTTATATTTTATATAATAATATATTTTATATTTTATATTTTATATTTTATATTTTATATTTTATATTTTATATTTTATATTTTATATTTTATATTTTATATTTTATATTTTATATTTTATATTTTATATTTTATATTTTATATTTTATATTTTATATTTTATATTTTATATTTTATATTTTATATTTTATATTTTATATTTTATATTTTATATTTTATATTTTATATTTTATATATTTTATATTTTATATTTTATATTTTATATTTTACATTTTATATTTTATATTTTATATTTTATATTTTATATTTTATATTCTATAATTTTATATTTTATATTTTATATTTTATATTCTATAATTATAAAATTATTAAATAGAAAAAAAAATAATTATAGTAATAATATTTATATAAAAAAAGATTAAGGAATAATTAGATTTAATTATAAGTTCGAATGTTCAAAGTAAATAAAAATTTTTTTAAAATTTTTAATTAAATTATAATTAATAAAGTTTATAAAAAAATATATATATATATATTTATGGACTTAATATAAATTTAATTTTAATATAAAATCAATTAACAATTTTAAATTTTCTTTTTTCTTCTAGTATAATTTAAAATTTTTTCTGTTTATATTAAATACTAAATTTAAAAAGAATTAAAAAAAAATATTTTATTACATTATACATTTTAGTACATTATAGTACATTATAGTACATTTTAGTACATTATAGTATATTATAGTATATTATAGTAAATTCTCGTAATACATTATTACTATTTATAATTATAATTAAAATTTATTTGATAATATTTTAAAATTTTTTAACCTAATAGGTTGTATTTATTCTTTAATTTTCTAGTAAATAATTTATTAAAAGATTTTCTTTTATTATTTTAATTATCAAATTTTATTTATTAATGAAATACTTTTATTTTTTAAATATATACCATTAATAATTAGAGTTCCATGGAATATCCTTAAAATATTATAGAGAGCTTTAAATTAAAGGTTTGAAAAAGTATAAATAGTCTTTGAAGAATTACTTTTTTTTTTTTCTTTTTTTTAAATCATTATCTTTTAATTAATTAAATATTAATTATACCATTATATAAAAAAAATAAAAGATTAATATTTTAAAAGTATAAAGCAATAATATACCAAATTTTTTTTATAAATAATACCCTATTAAAAGCAATACTAATTTAATAAATTACTTTACTTCATAGTTTATATATAAGAAAAATATAAAAAAAAAAAAATTAATAATAAAATATATTATAGATATAATTGATTTCGTAATTAAAAGTTAGCTATTAAAATAATAAATAATTATAATTATAAACAAAAATGAGTGATAAATTTACTGAAAAAGTTGAAAAGATTATTTTAAAGTCAAAAGAATTAGCTCAAGAAGCTAATCATATAGAAATCCAACCATGGCATATGTTTTTAGCTCTTCTAGATGATCCTGAAAATATATTAAAAAATATTATTACTAAATGTGGAGGTGACTCCTTAATGGTAGAACGGGCTATTAAAAGAAAAATTGTTCAATTACCAGTTCAAACTCCTCCTCCAGATGATATTGGTTTCAGTAAAAATACTTACAAGGTTATTCAAAATGCTCAAAAGATTAGTTCAAAGAATAAGGATAAATTTTGTACTCTTGATTCCCTTATCTTAGCCTTAATTGAATACAATGAAATTTCCAATATTCTTCAAACCGCTGGCATTGACATCAATACTATTAAAGAGAAAGTTAAGAAGCTTAGAGGTAGTGGTTCTTCGGATAGTAGGAACGCGGAAGATACTTTTGATGCCTTAAATAAATATGCTATTGATATGACCGCATTAGCTGAACAAGGAAAGTTAGATCCAGTCATTGGTCGTGATGATGAAATCAGAAGAGTTATTCGTGTCTTAACCTGTAGAAAGAAGAATAATCCATGTTTAATTGGTGAACCTGGTGTTGGTAAAACGGCAATTATTGAAGGTTTAGCCCAAAGAATTGTTGCTAATGATATTCCTTCAAATTTAAAATGTAGATTATACTCTTTGGATATGGGTTCTCTAGTTGCTGGTACCGCCTTCCGTGGTGACTTTGAAAAGAGGTTAAAGGCGCTTTTAAATGAAGTCACATCTTCTGAAGAAAATATTATCTTATTTATTGATGAAATTCACTTAGTACTTGGTGCCGGTGCCACTAGCGGCTCTATGGATGCTGCAAATTTATTAAAACCAATGCTAGCAAGAGGTGAACTTCGATGTATTGGTGCTACCACCTTAGCTGAATATCGTGAATACGTTGAAAAGGATGCCGCATTTGAACGTCGTTTCCAACAAGTCTACGTTGGTGAACCCAGTGTTCAAGATACCATTACCATTTTAAGAGGTTTAAAGGAAAAGTTTGAAGCCTATGCCGGGGTAAAGATTTTGGATAGTGCTCTAGTTCAAGCCGCTTACCTCTCCAATCGTTACATTACTAATCGTTTCTTACCTGATAAAGCAATTGATTTAATTGATGAAGCTTGTGCGTATGCCAAGGTTCAGTTGGAGTCTCAACCGGAACAAATTGATATTCTGGAAAGAAAGAAATTCCAACTGGAAATTGAGAAAACCGCGTTATCGGGTGAAAAGAGTCAGATCGCAAAGGATAGATTACAAAAGGTAGAAGAAGAAATTGCTGAATTAAATGAAAAACTTAAGCCATTAATGGAACAATATAAGAGTGAAAAGAAGCGTATTGATGAAATTGGTACAATGAACAAAAAACTGGATGAAATTCGTTATAAGATTGCTGATGCTGAACGTAGACAAGATTTAGCTTTAGCCGCTGATTTGAAGTATTATGCTTTACCGGAAGTTGAAAACCGCTTAAAAGAATTAGAAGCCAAACGAGAAAAGGAAATTAATGAAATGATTGAAGAGGGTGATAACTTCAAACCAACAACGTCCTTGAATCATCGTGAACTTTTCCATGATGATAAAAATGAAAAAAGTGAGGGTAAGCACGAATCTACAAGGGATCAAAAGGAAAGATTATTAAAGGAAATTATTGGTCCAAATGAAATTGCTGACATTGTATCCAAATGGACAGGTATTCCTGTTCAACGTTTATCTCAAGGTGAGGCTGAACGTTTCCTACATTTAGCTGAACGTCTTCACCAAAGAATTATTGGTCAAGATGAAGCCGTTGAATTAGTCGCTGAAGCCATTTTAAGAAGTAGAGCTGGCTTAGCTCGTGAAAAGGCGCCAGCGGGTTCCTTCCTATTCTTAGGTCCAACGGGTGTTGGTAAAACTGAATTAGCGAAGGCGTTAGCATGCGAATTATTCGATGATGAAAAATATATCGTCCGTATTGATATGACGGAATATATGGAAAAGCATAGTGTCTCAAGATTAATTGGTGCTCCACCAGGTTATGTCGGCTACGAAGAAAGTGGTCAACTTACGGAAGCAGTCAGAAGAAGACCATATTCTATAGTTCTTTTTGATGAAATTGAAAAGGCCCATCCGGAAGTCATTAATATTTTATTACAAGTTTTAGATGATGGTGTCTTAACAGATGGTAAGGGTAGAACCGTCGACTTTTCTAATGCTGTAATTATCATGACCAGTAATCTCGGTTACCGTCCATTACAAGCTCTTGCTCTTGATGGAAGAACGACTATAGATGAGACCACTAGAGGTAAAGTGATGGAGGAAGTTCGTCAATGCTTAAAACCGGAACTTATTAATCGTTTGGACGATATCGTTTTATTCCATCCTCTTTCTCAAAAGGAATTAAGAACTATTATAGTTAATCAAGTCAAGAATATTGAAAAGCGTATCGCTAAACAGGGCTTAATTAATATGATTTTGAATATTACAAAGGACGCTCAAGACTTTGTATTAAGTGAAGCTTACGATCCAGCCTATGGTGCTAGACCAATTAGAAGATATTTGGAAAAACATATCGTGACACGTCTTAGTTACTTAAAAATTAAGGGAAAACTTTATCCCGGTTGTATTGTTAATATTGACTATTCCCCAGAAAAGAATAAGACTCCCAATAGTCAAATTCTTTTGAATAGGGGCTCCTCCCCATCACCTTATTTATCATCTCCAAGTTCTGACTTTTCAGAATCATACAATCCAAAAAAGAGATACTTTGATGATGATGCCTTAACCATTACCGTACAACCACCAGAATTAGATCTTAATAATACTGATAAAAAAATGAAAATCTAAAATTTTTATTAAATTATTAAAAAAAAAAAAAAAATATTTTTTGAAATAAAAACATACATAAATATATATTAAATAATTAATATTTATAAAATATTATTATAAAACATGTAAATATTTATCATATATATTACTAATAATTATCTATTATTTTGTTTTAATGTTTAGTGTAAATTTGTAATTTATTTATCTATTATTATTGAATATTTAGTAATATTGTTGTAAAATATATAAAATAATGATATATTATGTAAATTAAAATTTTCAAACAAAAAAAATATATATATAAATAAAAATGAAAGTATAAATAAAAAGAAAATATATATATATATTAAATAATTATTGTTT
>JACVTC010000012.1:1655000-1665000 GCA_016946835.1 Neocallimastix lanati (nom. inval.)
TTAGCATCTACATTAGTACTTGCAGT
This sequence comes from Neocallimastix lanati (nom. inval.), assembly GCA_016946835.1. NCBI lineage: Eukaryota > Fungi > Neocallimastigomycota > Neocallimastigomycetes > Neocallimastigales > Neocallimastigaceae > Neocallimastix > Neocallimastix lanati (nom. inval.). The sequence goes on from JACVTC010000012.1 coordinate 1,655,027, forward strand.
TTCAGGTTCATCACTTTTTCCAAATGAAAATAAACCTTTAATCAGGTTAATTAATGCCATTATTTGTGGTAAGAACATTATGACAAGTACAGTAATCACAACTAATATAATACCAGTTATTATCCATAATTTCTGTTAATTATTAACAATTTAATATAATAAAATATAAATAAAAATAAAAACAAAAACAAAAAAAACATAAAAAAAAAAATATATATATATATATATATTATATATACAAAAAAAAAAAAAAAAAAAAAAAAAATATATATATATATATATATATATACAAAAAAAAAAAAAAAAAAAAAAAAAAAAAAAAAGGTTAATAAAAAAATTTAATTTTATAAAAAAATTTTTTAATTAAATTTTTACCATAACTATATTACTACAATACCTTTCTACTCTTTTTACGGATTTCAATAGCCCTTGTTAATTCTTTTGATGCTTCTTCTACATTATATTCAGCTGTATCTACATTTTCTTCTATTACATTAATGGTTTCATTTTGTGTGATTAACATATTATTCATATCTTGGAAAAGATCACATAATTCCTATTAATTAAAAGAAAAAAAAAAATATTAATACATATATATATATATTAAAAAAAGATTTTTAAGATTAGTTTATTTACTATAAATATACAAAATAATTTTTTTTTTTTTATAAAAAAAAAAAAAAAAGAAAAAAAAAAATAATTTCTTATAACAACAAATTACTTACATTAATGGATTGATTAATTTGTTCCATTTGATCACGCACTTGTTTAGCTTCATCATACGCTGATTTTGAGCCACTTAACATGGAATACTTTTTTTTTTTTTTGTTTCAATCAATTATATATAATTTTTATAATAATTAATTTAGGTTTTTATTAAAAATTATGTATTTATTATTATTATTATTATTATTATTATTATTATTATTATTATTATTATTATTATTATTATTATTATTATTATTATTATTATTTTTATGATTATTAATATTTTCATTATCTTTTTATTATTATCAATATTATTATCATTATTTCTATTTTATTAACAATTATTATTTCAAAAAAAAAAAAAAAAATTAAAAATAAAAAAATTATAAAAAATAAAGAAAAAAAAAAAAAAAAAAAAAAAAAGCATACTTGTAATGAACCACCTGGATGATTATCTGCATATCTTTCTGCCTCCTCTCGTGAAGCATTCTTATGAACTATTATAATATAATTTTTAATGGATTAAATATATATTCATTTTTAGTATTAATAAATCAATAAGAATTGTTATTAAATTATTATTATTATTATTATTATCATTAAATAATAATAATAATAATAATAATAATAATAATAAAATTTTTATTTTTTTATCTATTATTATTAATATTATTTTATATTAAAAATGTTATATTTACCAATTTGATATTGTCTTATTATTTTATTACGGCCTTGCTCAGCATATCTCTTTCTTTTTTCATTATAAGAATCAAAAACTTTCTTAAGATTATTGGATGCATTATTAACTAAACTTAAAACCATTCTTTTATCTCTTGGGTTACTTATTCTTTCACCTTCCGCTTTTATTCCTTTTTAATTTAATATATATATACATAATTATTAACATTTTTTTTTTTTTTTTATTATTTCTTAGTATCGACTATTCTTTTAATATGAATAAATTTTATATATATATATATATATTTTTATTTTTATTTTTTTTTTTTTCTCCATTATCAATATTATTATTTACTTTTTAATTGATTTGTAATTTTTTGTATTTCTCCTGTTACACGTTCTTCTAATTCTGAAATTCTTCTTGCATTTTCTGCATTTTCAGCTCTTCTGACTTCATTATAATTTCTATTATACAATGAATCAAGTCTATCAATATAATTCCATAATGATTTTATATCAGCATTTAAATTATTAATCTATAAAATAAAATAAATTATTTTTTTTTTTTCAAATTTGTAAATTTATTTATTTTTATATAAATTTATTTATTGATTCATTTATTATTGATTTATAAATTATAAATATATATATTTGAATATAAAATAAATAAATAAATATAAATATAATATAATAAATAATTTAATTAATGAAATTTGAATTAAAAAATTTAAAAAAAAAAAAAAAAAAAACAGTTTATTTATTATTAATTTATTATTTAAAGTATTTATATAAGTATATATATTTATAAAAAATATAGTATATAAAACCTACTCTTCCAGAATATTGACTTGAGACGTCATCTCTGCCTCCATCTCTTGTTGAGGAAGAATTATATCCATTATCACGAGTGTATGCTCCTCCATAATTGTTTGTGCCACCACTACGCTGACTGCGATGACCGTTCTGACTGTATGGACTGTTTTGACTGCGTGGACTGCGTGGACTGTGTTGACTGGGTTGACTGGGTTGACGACTATGTTGACTATATTGACTACGTTGACTATATGCCCCTCCACGACTATTATTAGAACGGCCATAGTTGTCATCATATTGACTATCATTTATTTTATTATATCCCTGATTTCCCTATTTCATAATAAATAAAGATATTATTAATTATACATATACATATTTTACTAATATGTGAAAACTTTTTTCTTTATTAATAATTTCTTTAAAAACAATTAAAAAAAAATAACAATAAATAAATATATAATATATACCCTTAATTCTGTTAAACGATCTCTATACATTTTGTTTGAATATTATATTGTTATTTGAAGTATATATTACAATTAATTAAATATCTTTGTATATTTTTATAAAAGATATTATCTCTATAATTTTTTTTTTTTTTTTTTTCTTTGAATATTCTATATATTTTGGATATATTATTTTTTTAATTTCTTTTAGTTTTAATTATATTTATAAATATATATGTTTTTTTTTAAATAAAATGTTTATTATATAAAGAATGATTTTTTGGTATTAAAGTAGTTTGGTATTTAAATACTGAATCTTTTAAAATTTATTATAACTAAATGAGAGTTTTTTTTATATTAATATATTGTAATACTTTTGTTTTCATCATATTAAATTATTGATAATATTTATATATGTATTATTAATATGTTAGTATATTTATATATTGTAAATAATTTAATAATAATAATAAAAAAAAATAAGCATACATATTAAATATTTTTTGAAAGTAAAATATAAATTAAACCTTACTTAATAAAAAACTTCTAATTTAAAATAAATATAATTCTTCCTTACTTATATTCCTTTAAATCATCACTTTTCTATTTTTTTTTAAAAAAAAAAAAAAAAAAAAAAAAAAAAAAATATATAATTTAATAAAAAGAATAAAATGAAGAGTTTTTGGGTTATTATTTCTCTATTTTTTTTTTTATTTTTTTATTTTTATTTTTATTATTATTTTTTATTATTAATATCAAATTTTTATTTACTTTTTTTTGTTATATTTTTTAAACTTTTTAAGGATATTTAAATTAATATTATCTATCATATTATATATTATTCAGTACAATTCAATTTAATATAAAACTATAAGACTAAATTTTTGTACAACAATAAAAAAAATAAAAAATAATAAACTTTTTTAAAATATAAATAAAAAAATATAAAAAAATAAAAAAATAAAAAAATATATATATATATATATAAAACTATTTATTAATATTTTAAATTTCTTTTTTTTTAATACTAATATGAATTAGTTTCATTTTACATGAATATATTATAAATATATTATTTATTTATTTATTTATAAAGATTTAATAATATTCCTTTTGGAGTACTAATTAAATTTTTTAAATGCATGGATGGATTAATATTTAGGATTATTTAAAGTATTTGTATTTCACAGGTAATAAAATGTGCTAATTTATTATTTTATTTTCACAATTCGTATATTTTATGACAAAAAGTAATTATTAAAAAATAATTATTATTACGAATTATTTTTCTTTTTTTTAAAAAAAAAAATTAGATAGAATTTAGATAATTAAATAAATGGTAATGCATAACAGTAGATTAATAATACTATAGAATAAAATAATAATTAATGAATTAATAAATAATAAATAATAGAATAATAAATAATAACAAGAGTATTTAATAATAAATAAATAAATAATAAATAATAAATAATAAATAATAAATAATAAATAATTGAATAATAAATAATAAATAATAAATACTAATAATAATAAATAATAAATAATAAATAATAAATAATAAATAATACATAATAAATAATAAATAATAAATAAATAATGAATAATAAAAAAGAGTATTTATTAATAAATAATAAATAATAAATAATAAATAATAAATAATAAATAATTAAATAATTGAATAATAAATAATAAATAATAAATCATTGAATAATAAATAAAAAAAAAGTTATTTATTGATAAATAATAGTGAATAATAAATAATAAATAATAAATAATAAAAATCTAGAACATTTAAATTTTGAACTTTTTTTTTTTTACGACTTTTATTATATCATATTTTAATAAAAAAAAAAAAAAGAATAATAATTATAATCTAAATTATGTTACATTTATATGTGTTAATGTATACTACAATATATGGATCATATAATATAATTCATAGTAACAGTTTTAATTATAAAATATTGAGATTAAAAAAAAAAAAACAGGTACCAAATGATATTAATTAAATTAGTACTAATATTAATTTATAATATAATTTATATTATATAATAATTTATATTTATATTATATTGGTATATCAATTAAATTTTATATTTAATATACTTTTTATTTTATTTTATTTTATTTTATTTTTTTGAAATATACATCAAATAAATTTTATATTTAATATACTTTTTATTTTATTTTATTTTATTTTTTTTGAAATATACATCGATTAAATTTATATTAAATAAGGTTTTAATCTATTTTGATTTGTTCATTTATTATCAAAAAAATTTTTTTTTTTTTTTTTAAAACTGTGATTAACAAGAGGCCCTCCATTCTAAATAAAGCTAATAGGATTAGATATTTCCTATAGGCCGTTTTATACGTAGAACTTTTTTTTTTTTCAATGATCGATCTCTTGAACCGTTATCGAGGGAAAGGAATAATTTCACGAATCCTCTTATCGATCATGTGCTCCCTACGCCATCAATTATATAGTCAAGTGAAACAAGAATACTTACCATGGCAAGTGAATACCCTCTTCATTTATAGGGGAAAACACTATGGAAGGATGAAAATAGCCTCATATAAATTCAGAAAGTGGTCATGGGGTCGTCCAGAAAACTTTGGTGTGTTTGGTCCCTAGTACTAATCACCAGGATAAAAAACTGGAAAGATTATTTATCATGTAATAATTTAATTAAAAAAAAAATAATTATAATAAATGTATTATATCATTCTAATTAAAAAAAAAAAATAATTATAATGTATTATATCATTCTAATTAAAAAAAAATAATTATCATTAATGTATAATAATAATCTAATTAATAATTAATAATTAATGATTAATTATTAGATATGAATGAAAATAAATATAAATTTGTATTTAAATTATTTTTTTAAAAAAAAAATATTGTGTAACATTATTCTTTATGAAATATTTAATATTAATAATATCTTAATTTATTATTATTTACCTTCCTATTTTGATTTATCTGAATTATTAATATCATTTATTTACTTTTATAAATAATTTATTTAGTATCTATTAATTTTATTCTTTAAATATCTCTATTATATAATAATTTAATCCTATATTAATTCCCAACTTTTTTTTTTTTTGTATTTTATTATTGTATTTCTTTATATATTTATTATCATAATTTATTATTAATTATCAATCATAAAAATTTCTATTGTGCTACACTAAATGATTTTGTACCACCCTATTCCAAATTAGAAATTGATGATGAAATTAAAAAAAAAAAAAGTTACTAATTTCTATTAAGTAATTATTGATTACTTTGAATTTTTTCTAAATTATTATTTAACTGATTTATTATTATTTTAAAATTCTAAAAAATATTACAAAGAATGGACTATTACCAAATATTATTATTTAATATTAACTATTGATCAAATATTAATTTAGACATTTAAAGGAATAATTTTTTTTTTTTTTTAATATTTTTGCCAAATGATTAGATTATCATTTAATTAATATTTAATAAAAGTATTCATCCCTCAAGAGTTATTGTTGTACCTAATTCTGGAAATTAATTATATTATTAAATTATTGAACTGTTTTTTATTAAACAAAGAATCATTATTGTAATATTTTTAATTTTAAAAAATTAATATATATAATAAATTTATGATATCAATCTAATAATCAACGATTAATTAATTATTAGAAAGGAATTAACATCAAATACATTTATTAAACAAGGCATATTAGATTATTTGAAATTACAAATATTGTTTATTGTTTATATTATTTATTATAAAATCTTAAAAAAAAAAAAAACTCTTTTTGATTTCTTTTTTAGAAATTAAGAGTTTTTATTTTTTTTAACTTTAACAAAATCTTTACTAGGAAAAAATTAAAAGAAAAACTAGAAAAGTTTCGATCAATGATTTATTCATATCAATCATCGTATTATTAGATAAAACCATTATAATAATGGATAAAACCCAATACAATAACCGATTGACAACTAATTATTAAGATATAATAAAAAAAATAATATATATATATATTTAGATTTAGATTATTATGTATTATCAAATAAATATTGAATATCAAATTAATATATTTCTTTAAAAAAAAAAATATATATATATATATATATATAAATTCAATATTATTTATATTTCAATGTTTTATTTTTAGTTGATATCTATTCTGTTTTATGTATATTTTATTCATTACTTTATTTCTTAATTTTATTTTATTTCATTTTTAGTTTATTTTTTATTTTTTTTTTTTTTCTTTTTTATATTTTATTTTACTTTTTTTTTCATTTTATTTTATATTGTATTTTATATATATATATATTTTTTTTATTTATTTTTTAAATCATTTTTATGTAATTTCATGATATTAAAATATAAATTTTATGTTTAACTTTGTATATATTTTATTTAATAAAATTTTTATACTTAATTTTTACTCTATATATATTTTTTATTTTTACCTTTTTTTTTTTTTTTTTTTTTTTTTTAGTATGGCGTTAGATATTTTATATATATAATTATATCCATTATTTTATTCTATTCTATTCTATTTTATTATATATTCTTATGTTTTATTCTATTATATATATGTATTTTTTGATAAAAATTTTATTATACACTTTTACTCCAATACTGTTAATCTTTACAATATATATATATATATATATTTAATTTCAACGATACTCATAATTTGATTTCATTTTTTCTTTTTTTTTTTTTTTTTTTTATTTTATTTTATTAAATTTTTTTAATATATATTTTAATATATTTTATTCACAAACATATTTTAAAGTATAAATATTAGATATAAAAATAAATACAATTTAAGATTTAAAGAAATAAATCAAAAAAAAAAAGACGATAGTTTAAAATCGTATTAATAAAAAATTAGTGGTGTATTTGAAGGTACTTGTTTAAATAATTAATCAATGAATTCATGTAGTCTCTCTCACCATAGTAATCTAAATAGAAAGCAAAAAAACTGTAGTAATTAAACTATTTTTACTTCTTTAGTCTATTTAATATATTTAATATATATATATATAATAATTTTATTTTATAATACAGAATAAAATTTAATATAATTATAATTTTTTTCACAATAGCTACTATATTTGGGGCCTATTATTTCTATTCTACTTTGCTTAATTTATTTTATTTATTTACTTTTGATCATTAAATTAAAATTTCCTTATTTATAATTTATTTACTTATATATTTATTTATTTATTTATATTTTTATTTATTTATTTATTTATATTTTTATTTATTTATTTATATTTTTATTTATTTATTTATATTTTTATTTATTTATTTATATTTTTATTTATTTATTTATTTATATCATTTATTAATTAATTAATTATACAAAATTTTAAAATTAAATAAATCTATTAACAACATAATAAAAATCATACCTATTAATAATAAATGATTTAGGAAGGTTTTAATTTTATTTTTTTATCATTAAAAAATTTATTTTAATTATATGAGTAATACATAAAATAAAATTCATAAATTTAAATAAATAAATTAAATGAAATAAATAAAACTTTTTAAAATCGTATAAGTATTTTATAGTATTTTATTATTTATTAGTAGATATTATTTTATTATTTATTATATTTTCCCCTATCAAAATAATATTAACTGTTATTCATGTATATATTAATGTTTTTTTTTTTTTTTTTTTTTTTTTTTTTTTTTTTTTTTTTTTTTTAATATTTATTTACAATTTATTGATTCATTTAGATATTACCTTCAATAATTTCCTTTATTAGTTTTATTATTATTATTATTATTATTACTATTATTATTATTATTGTTTTGTTTTTTTTTTTTTTTTTTTTACTTTCACTTTTTCTAAATAATTAATTAATACTAAAAATTAATTAGGTTAACTTTTTCTAAATAATTAATTAATAACTAAAAATTAATTAGGTTAACTTTCTATAATTTTTAATACTCTATAAATAAAGAATAAACTCTTTTATTCTTATTCAATTGATAATAACTTTTCTATTGAACTTTAACAATTTACAGTAAATGCTTTGAATTGAACTTATCTCAAAGTTAACTTTATAAAAAAAAAAAAAAAAATAAAATTGAAATTTGATTTGATTCCCAAAAACAAAAAAAATTTTTTTTTTAAATGATTTTATAAAAATCCTAAATGATCCAAAAGACCTAGTGAGCAACGAGTTACTTGTTCAAAAGTATGTTCAAAGGCTATTTAAATATAATATATATATATATATATATCATTATTATTATTTGGGCAATAATAAAATAACAAAAAAAAAAAAAAAAAGTTTAATATTTATATTAATATATATATATATATATATATATTTTTTTTTTTTTTTTGCTTTATTCAAAAAAATAATAAAACAAAAGTTAATATAAATAAAATATTACCATTAATTCCTTTTGAAAAATATGGATCTCTTATTTCTATTTCATCTTCGGGATCATATTCACCAAATAATTGTACTAATTTATAAAAGAATTAATTAATATAAAATATTCCATATAAATATTATAAATAATAATAATAATAATAAATAATTATAATAACAAATAATTATAATTATAAAAAAAAAAAAAAAAAAAAAAAAAAAAAAAAAAAAAAAACCTTTTGCTCTTGAATTTTCAGGTGCCATTTTTGTTAAATTTTCCAAATTTTTATAATCCATTCCAAGTATATAATCAAAATTATCAAAGTCTTCATTAAGAATCTTTTTTTTTAATTTATAAATAATTAAGAGATATATAAATAAAGATAAATAAATATATATATATATATATAGATAAATATTTATATAAAATTTTCATTTTTATTATATATTTATTATATTATATATTAAAATGTTTTTTTTTTTTTTTTTTTTTTTTTTTTTTGATAGTATTATATTATATATTAAATTTTATTTATTTATTTATTTATTTATTATTTTTTTTTTTTTATAATTTATTATTGTTTTATCTATTTCTTCTTCCTTTTCTTCCTTCTTCTTCTTATTATTTTTATTGTGAAATAATGGTTTATAATAATAGAAATTTTATTTTTATTAAAATAATACATTTAAAAAAAAAAAAAAATAAAATAAAATAAAATAAAATAAAAATTATATATATATATAAAAAGATATAAAAGATAATAAATAAAAAGTCAGGAATATTTACTCTTCTTGCCCCATGATTAATTTTAACCTTATTATTTTTACACACTGATAATGTACGACTATCTGGTTTTTTTCCGATATGAAAACCTTTACCACCTGTACCACAACTATCAATTATAAATTTATCTTGA
>JACVTC010000012.1:1667500-1860000 GCA_016946835.1 Neocallimastix lanati (nom. inval.)
AATTAAAAAAAAAAAAAAAAATATGAATTTAGTTAAATAGAAATATAGATGTAAATTTAAATGTAAAAAAAAAAAATTTTTTTTAATTAATTATATATATATTAATTAAATTATATAAAATAACTTACATTAACTAAAGGTGATGCAGCAGTAATGCCTGTTTTTATAGATGGGGATTCTTTACGATAAGCTATAGAATTCATAGCTGCTGATGTAGTCGAAGTAAATTTAGTATTCATATATGGTGAACTCTTTGTACCCTTTAATGATTTTGATATATTAGAAATTTGAACATATGGTGATCTCTGTGGATTAGGAGGAGGATTCATACCTTTAACAATTTTATCATTCGTTGGTGTTGGTGGTTGCGGTTGACCATTTACATATGTAATGGTTTGAGGTTGTACTACGGTCATTGGATTCATACCTTGAATAGTTTGAACTTGTGTCTGTTGTTGAGATGGATTAGATATAAGTACTTGAGAAGGTTGAACTTGATAGGATGGCGGTTGACCAGGTTGACCAGGTATCTGAACCATCCTAACAGCTTGAGGTTGTTGTTGTTGTGGCATTCCATTCACCGGTTGTTGAATAAAGGTTGGATTTCTTGTTATTTGAATAATTTGACCATTAGGACCAATTTGTTGAACCACTTGAGCTTGTCCCGGTTGAAATTGAACTTGTTGGGGTTGTGATTGCACTTGAGCCATTTGCATTGGTTGAGCAACATTAGCTGGATAAGCGATATGTTGAATTTGTTGAGGTTGTTGAAGTTGTGACTGTTGTTGTGGTTGTTGTTGTTGAATGGTAGACATTTGGATATTTTGAATTGGAATTGCTCTAGTTTGAGGATTTTGTATAACTTGTATCTGTTGTGGAATCATTTGAATTTGTTGGCCTGGATGTTGTTGAATTATGACAGAATGTTGTTGACCTTGAACTTGAGCGCCTTGAGGTTGATTTAAAAGAACTTGTTGTCCTGGCACACGGAATGCTTGAATTGTTTGGGGTTGTTGCTGAATAATAATTGGTTGAGATGGAGGTTGACCTGGTGTTTGTTGAACAACAATTCTTTGACCATTTACAGTTTGAACTGGTATACCTTGTATAGCAGTGGTAGTAAATGTACCATTCTTTTGTGGAGGTGAAATCATAGTCTGAACTGTTGCACCAGGTACATTAATATTACCCATCAATGGCTTTTGTTGAGCTTGTTGTGGTTGAACATTTATTTGTTGTTGTATCGTTTGTTGTTGAGATTGTTGAACTGGAGTAGAAATAACTTTTGTTATTTTATTTTGTTGCTGATTCATAGGGGAGAACAATGCTTGGTTAGGAACTTGACCTTGAACAGGAACGTTTGGATTAGCTTGTTTTATAGGTTGAGTTTGTTGTAAAGTAATATTACTTGGAGTACCATTAGCAACATAAACAGATGACTGTTGTGGTGGCGTTGGCATTGCTGTGATGGTGCCTTGACCTTGTCCTACAGTAGCAATACCTTGACTTTGAGGTGTAGCTACTTGGGTTTGAACATTTTGTTGTGCATTGGCTTGTGTTCCTGAAGATTGTATGACTTGTTGAACTGGTATATGTTGAACTACTGAATTCACTACTCTTTGTGCAGGTTGAGTAGGTGTTTGACTAGGAGCTCTATTAATTACAGTTCCTGAATTTCCATTAACACTTGAATTATTTGCAATTACAAATGTTCCTTGGGATGATTGTTGAAGTTGTTGTGGTTGTGGCTGTTGGAGTTGTGGTTGAGTTTGAGTTTGAGGCTGAGGTTGAGTTTGTGGTTGAGGTTGAGGTTGAGGTTGTGCCTTTCCATTTATAATATAGGGGGTACCAGGTTGTTTAACAATTTGTGTTTGTTGTTGTTGGACTTGACCTTGAACCTGTATTTGTCCAGAAATTTGAGTTGGTAATTGTCCAGTAAGTTGTCCTGGAGTTTGAACAGGTGTTTGAGTATGTTGGACTTGAACTTGTCCTGTAGCAGGTGCTGGAGAAGCTGCAGGTAAACCAACATTTTGTTGTTGAATAAAATTGGTTTGTTGTTGTGGAATTTGTTGTGGTATTTGTGGTGGTATTTGTTGAGGTATTTGTTGAGGTATTTGTTGAGGTATTTGTTGAGGTATTTGTTGAGGTATTTGTTGTGGTATTTGTTGAGGTATCTGTTGAGGTATTTGTTGAGGAATTTGTTGAGGCTGTGGTTGACCATTAGCAACAACAATACGTTGCTGACCGTTTTGAATGATAGTTTGAGGTTGTTGAATCACCACTGAATTTGGTATAGGACCTTGTAATACTTGTCCTTGAACCATTGGAACAGCAGTACGAGTTTGGGTTGCCATCATTGGTGAATATTGAACATTTTGAGATGGGTTTGGAGGTTGTGTCATAGAAACATTCATAGTTTGTACAGGAGTTGGAGGATGAGAAATCATTTGAACTTGTACAGGAGAAGCCATTGGAACTTGTGAAGTAGCATATAGTCCTTGACTCATGGTTCTTTGTATTGGAGTAGATCCATTTCTAGCTTGTGTTACGGTAACTGCCGAACCAATAGAATTACTTGTTGTCACCGATGAAAGGACATTACCTTGTACAGATGAAGAAGTACTAGTTGGTTTATTAATAGTAGTTTTTGGCGTTACAGTGACAGCAGTACTAGAAACTGAAGTTGAAGTTGAGCCAATAGTTGTTTTTGATTTCATTACTGGTATTGATGACGAATGATTATTATCAATTACTATGGGTACAGAATTAGAAAGAGTAGCTGGAACAGTTGTAGAAGAAGCACTTGATTGATTAATTATTCCAGTTTTAGTATATGGAGAAATAAGATTGAAATTATGTAAACCATTTTCTATATTACGAATTGAAGAACTAAGTGGTGTTGATTTTGTATCGCTTTTAGACTTATTAGGAATTAACGTAGTATTAACTTTTAATTCTCCAGTAGTTGTTGCCGATTTTATTGAATTATTATTACTTAAGTCATCCGTAGATGAAACTGAATTAGAAGTGGTAGTAGTGGTAGCAACGGTAGCAACAGCAGCTGAGGAACTTGGTTGAGTACTAACCAAAGAAGCATTTGATGGTATATAATTAATAGTAGACGTATGCGTAGATGTTGGATTAACAATTGTAGCAGTAGTAGTACTACTTGATGGTATTGATTTATTTAAATTTGCATGTGTCGCATTAGTTGTACTTGTAGTTTTGGTTATAGTTGTTGCTGCAGCATCAACTGAGGCTGGTGTTGTAGTTGTAACTGTACCAGTAGTGATAGCATTAGTAGTAGCGTTTGAATCCATAAGAATATCATTTTCAAAAAATTGGGAAATATCGGTCATTAAATTATTTGTATCAGTACTAAAATCTAAATGTTCAGTTTTTCCAGCATCATTAACAGAAGTAGTAGTAGTAATTGAATTCGTGGAAATTTGATTATCAGTCGGATGAGTTGAGTTGGTATCCTGAGTAGTGATAAAATTATTTGGGTTTGAACCTAAAGATTCTTCTATATTCATATTAATATCGGTTAAACCACCAAAATTGAGAGAGTTCTGTAAAAATGGATCAAAGGAACCAGAATTTAAATTAGATAAGGTTGGATCAGCACCATTAGAACCTAATGGTATATAATTTTGAACATTCATATTGAAAAGAGAATTATCGTTGGAAAAAGAATTTGAATTAGAATTAAAAATATTCATAGGTAACATATTTATATCACCAAATACAGTATTATTAAATGCTTGAGGAGAAAGAATTTGATTTTTCTTATCTCTTACATTACCAACATTACTTATATTCGCACCTTTTGAATTGCCGTTTGAATCTTTAATTATATTTAGTGGGCTACTCATAGGGGTTATTGATTCAACTGAAACTGTTTTTGTCATTTAATTATTTTTTTTTCTTCTTCTCCTTTTTTTTTTTTTTTATTTTTATATATATAAATTCAAATATAAATTAATTTTTGTATAATATATATATTATAATATTTGAACGATTAAAATATTTTTTTTTTAATTGAAATATTATTAATTATTATCTATTATTTATTATAATTGAATATATGTTTAATAAAAATAACAAATATTCATTTAAGTATTGAAAATTATTTATATTTATATTATGTACAATATTTCTTAATATTTATATTGATAGTAATTTTTTTTTAAAAAAAAATAATTTACTATAAAAAAAAGGGGGTAACAAAATTGTTAAAAAAAAATAATAATAATAATTTAAATTTCAAAAAGAAAAAATATATATGTGTATTTACTTCTATATAATATTATTTAATGAAAGGATTTTAAATATATGAAATTATTTAATATATAAAATATAATATCATATATTTTGAAATATATTAAATTAATATTTTTTTATAATTCAATATAAAAAATACATTTATCTATTTCTGTATTATTTTTTTTTTTAAAAAAAAAAAGGATTAACTTTCTCTAAAGTCTAGATTTTATACTTTAAAAATATCTTATATTTGATTAAAACAAAAAAGGTTCAAACGTGTATTTTATTTTTTTAGTTTAATATATTTTTGTTTTAAGTATTATACGAATATTTTATATTTCAAAGTTAATTGTTTTCTTGAGAATGATTATTTTTCCTTCTTGATAGAATTGTTTTTTGATTTTTATGTATTTTCAATGATATTTATGTCGCTATATTATACAATATAAATACTATAACTAGTATATTATAATATATATATTTTTTAAGAAAAAAAAAAAAAAAAGAATAATATATGTTTGATTAAAATAACAGAAAGAAAGAATATACTATAAATTTATTATTATTTATATTATTATTATTTATATTTACTTATTCAATAATGGAAATTAACTTTGAATGTAAAATATTTTGATTGACTATAAACAAATAATTAAGTAATTTTTTTTCTTTTTTTTTTTTATAATTATCTTTTAGTCGAAAATTATAAAAATAAATAGTTCACTATTTATATGTTCTTTTTTTTTTATTATTATTTTTTTTTTTTTTACAATACAAGGATATTAAATATAAACAATTTTCTCTTTTATACAATAATATGAAATGTAATAAATAAAATTAAATAATATATATATAATTTAAATATGAAAAAAAGAGAAAATGATTAAATTTTAATAAAATAATTGAAAAGAAAAATAAGAAGAAGAAAAAAAAAAAAAAAAAAAAAAAGGAATAAAAAGAAAAAAAAATAAAAAAAATATTTTCAAAAATAAAAAAAAAATAGCAATAATAATAAAAAGAAAATAAAAAAAATAATAGGCAGAAAAATATTTTTAAAAAATGAAAAATTATGATTGTTAAAAATTAAAATTATTATTGTTATTATATTTAATTATTAGTTTGTATTATTTATTTTTTAATTATTTTATTAATTATTAATTATATAAAAATTATGAAATAAATAAATAATAATACACTTTACACTTTAATAAATAATCTTAATAAATAACAATATATTAATTGAATTGAACAATAATAAAATTATAAATTATAAACTTTTAATAATATATCATATAATAATAACTATTAAATATTTGGATTAAATAATATATTATTTTATATTAATATTAAATCACTAATATATTATTAAGTCAATGATTCTAAACTTATTTAATATTATTAATTTATATTTAATTACAATTGACTATAGTATGTATTGATATTTTTAATATAAATTATATATTACAATATATTTAATAATTATAATATGGTAAACCATAGTAATATACATTTAAAAAAAATAAAGTTAATAGTATTGCTGTATAATAAATATATTGAATAAAATTATTTAATGTTTCTTCTTATTTATATTATTATATATTCCATGTATATTGTATAACATATTATTTAATATTTAGCTATTAATGCTAATAAATTAGATTAATTAATTAATATATATTTTTAATATTTTGTAAAATAAAAAATATATCAAATAAATTTTATTTTATTTAAATTGTTTTTTTTTTTTTTTTATAGGAATCAAAGATTATATAATTAAATCTTAATAGATAGAATTTATTGTAAGTCTGAATAAAACTATTTAATACTTAAAGGTTAATGTTATAATAATATTAAACATAGCTTTATTCAAGCATTAACCTTTAAGTATTAATAACTATGAATAATAAAAATTATAATACTAAATAAATAATAAAATTAAAAAGAAAAAATGAAAATAAAATAAAAAAAAATAATAAAAAGTATTATAAAACTAAATAATTATAATTTAAATAGTATATAAAAAAAAATATTGAAATTAAATAAAATTTAATGATATAATAAAATAAATTATATTATATTAATTAACCATAAAATTTTGAAAACAGTTTATAAAAAAAAAAAATTAATTATTAAATAGAATAAAATTTATATGTCAGGTTCTTTTTTTATATTTTAAATATTTTTTAATTATTTTTAAATTATAAGAAAAATAGAAAATATTACTTTGAAAATGTGAATTCTTAAAATAATTCAGTATCAACATTTTCAAATAATTATTTTAAACTTTTTTTTCTTTTTCTACCATTTCTAATTACTAATATTACATTCTACTAAATAATTATTTTATAATTATTATTAATAGGTTTTTATTAAAAAAAACAAAAATATATTTTCCTTTTTTCAATAGTAATATTAATAAGCATAATAATAATTTAAATAAAATAAGCATAAAAAAAAAAAAAATGAAGAAGCTAATAATAAAAAAAAAATATCAATTGGAAAATAGAAAATATTAACTTTAAATTTTTAGCAACTTCGAAAAAAAAAATAATTATCTTTCGGCAGAATACAAAAAAGAAATTTTTAGCAACTTCGAAAAAGAATAATTATCTTTCGGCAGAATATAGAAAAGATTTTTTTAAACTTTTATTACATTTTTATAATAAAAACTAAATTGGAAAGATTAATTTTTACTTACTACTGAAACCATAAAATAAAGCTATATTTCATATGCATTAATAAGTATTCTAAGTTCATATAGATATTAAAACCAAACAAGCATCCGTACACTATTTAACAATTATATATTAATGTGTATAAATTTATAATTATACATTAAGAGATACAAGCGATACATATACAATAATAATCGACAACAAAAACGTTTTATAACTTTATCATTATTTCATAAATAATAAATTAATGGATGATTAATAATTTTTACTTATAAATGAAGAAGAATATACAACTAGATAAATATTAAATTAAATTTGATATTATGAAGTAATATATGAAAATTCTTATTTAATAAACTTCATTAATAATTCAAATAAAAATTATAGTAAATAATAATAATTTAATAAAATATAAAGTTTTTCAAATCAAATCTAATTTTATTTTCCATGTCAACCTATTGGAATATATGGATTTCATATATTATACCATTATATAAAATTTATTAATTATATCCTTTGCATAAATCGCAATAATAAATAGACCTATTCCAAATTTACTTTGTAATATATTTATAAATATATTATATTACATTTATTAATATAAAATAAAAAAAAAAAAAAAGAAATTTGTTCTTGATTTAATTTAAAATAAAAAAAGTTTTAAGTCATTGGTAAATTTTAAAAATTAAAATTAAATTAGTGTAAATAAAGATTTAATCAATAATATTATAATATTACTAATAATAATAATAAGTAATAATAATCATAATAAATATATATAATTAATATTAATAAGTAATAATAATCATAATAATCATAATAATAATAATAATATAAAAATATATAAAAATATATATAATTAATAATAATAATAATAATACTAATAATAATTGAACAGCTTCAACAACAAATAATGTCAAGCAATTAATATGAAATAAAATTTTAATAAATGCTATTAGAAATTTTATTTCCATAAAAAGAAAAAAAAAATAGGAGATATTTTTTTATTATTATATATTTTTTATAATTTTGTTATTTATTTATTTTTTTTCTCCTTACATGTAGGAAAATAAATCACTGAATGGAAAGAATTATAATATGTAGCAATTTTAAAAATTTTTATAAAAAAACTACAATTATACACCATTACCAATAATGAATTTTTATATCATAAATGTGACGTATTTTATAATATCTTAATATTACAAATTTAGTTAGAATTCTACGCTATCTTAAAATTTTGTATAATTTGAGTTAAATATATAAATAATAAAATATTTTCTTGTTAATATTGAAGAATTAATTCATTCTAAGCAATGATTTGAATATATGACAATTTATTTCAAAGCAAAACAAAAAAATTCTGAATTATGTTATACGTATGCCACAACAAATTATTTAATGAAGTCTTTCAAATATTCATTTTTCTTTATAAAATATTTTTAACATCTTTTTTTTTTTTTTTTTAATAATTCTCATAATTAAACTATTTGTACAAAAGTTAAAACTTACTTTATAATATGTGACAAAAAATATTTTAAATCAATAAATTATATATTAAATATTTATGAAGTTTTATTAAAATATACTATTATACTATTGTATTAATATATATTAATATATTAATAAGCTAATATATTAAAAAAAATTATACAAATAGTATATAAAAATAGTAAAAGATTTATTTATACATTTATTTATCTATTTGTTTATTGTTATTTATAATATTATTTATTTATTATTTATATATTTATTTTAGATTTATTATTTTTTTTATTCAATTATTTATTATTTATTATTTATTATTTATTATTCAATTATTTATTATTTATTATTTATTATTTATTATTCAATTATTTATTATTTATTATTTATTATTTATTATTCAATTATTTATTTTTATTATTTATTATTATTTATTATTTATTATTTATTATTTATTATTCTTTATATTTAATTATTTATTATTTATTATTCTTTATATTTAATTATTTACTATTTTTTATTATTTATTATTTATTATTTATTATTCTTTATATTTAATTATTTATTATTTATTAATAAATACTCTTTTTATTATTTATTATTTATTATTTATTATTATTTATTTATTATTATTTATTATTTATTATTATTTATTATTTATTATTTATTATTTATTATTTATTATTTATTATTTATTATTATTTATTATTTATTATTTATTATTATTTATTATATTTATTATCTATTATTCATGATTATTTATTTTTTTCTTATTTATTGATTTACTTTTATAAAAACAAAATGCTATTAAGAAGACAATAAAACATAGTTCAATAATATACATTTTTAAAATATATTTCTACTTTTTTTTTTTTATACAACTAATCATATGTTATTACTACTAATATAAATGACTGGAGTGCTAATTTAAATTTGTTTTAAAATTTAAAAAAATATATTTATTTATAAATAGTAGACGACTACCATGATATTATTCAAACTTTAAATAATAATAAATATTAAAATTAATAATTTTAAATATTCCATTCAATATATTTATATTAATTCTAATAAAAATATAATTTATACAATATATTTCATGATTAAATAATTAATCTATGTTAATATAGTATATATTAACAATAGATCAAATAAAATATGTATATATATGTAAAAATATATAAAAAAAATAATCTCCTATTGATTAAATGGATTTATCATTTAACTAATTAAATATTAATTTATTTTTATTTGTTTTGTAAAAGATATTATTCCCATGAGCATCATGTGATAATATTAATTCGTTATTTTTATGTAACTTAATTAACACAATTAATTGTTTATTATATAAGGTTCTTTAGATAAAAAGTAAAAAAAAAAAAAAATGGTGGATTTATTATTATTGACTAGGATTTTTCAACATTTAAAAAGTTTTAGCTAAAATATCAATTTTATACTATATATTTAAAATAAAAGAATATCAAAATGAAAATAATATCTTATTATATAATTAAATAGAAAATATATGAATATATAAATATTTTTAACTTTCTTTAGGCTTAGAAATAAAGTTCTTTTTAAAATAATAATAAAAAATGTCCTCCTTTTATTACAAAAAGGGACTAATATTATTCCATATAATTCATATTAGATAATATATTTTAATTCAAATATAATAAATAATAAAAAAAAAATTCCATATAATTTCCATCATCAGAACAATTATAAAAATATATACAGTGCTACATATGACAATATAACTTCATATATTATATTTCAGTTGATTTATTTTAATGACAATAATAAGACAATAAACAGGAATACTAATAGTAAAATAAAAAGAAAACTTAATACTTTATGCTTTATATTCATTATTAGTATTTATATGATGAATATTTCAATTTAAATATAAGTTCATATATTTTATTTAGTATAAAAAAAAATTTTTAGAAATAATTAATTTGAAATTTTAATTTAATAAAAATAATTAACATCAGCAAATATAATAATAATAATAATTATTATAATAACAATAAAAAATAATAATAATTAATTATTGATGGTATTACTAATAATAGTAGTTGATTAATAACATAAAATATTAAATATATATATATATTTTTTTATTTTGATTGTTTTTTAATAATGACATATATAGAAATTTTATTTAATTATTTTTTTTTTTTTTACTTTAATTAAATTCTAAATAAATATATACTAAATTTATCAAATAAATAATATTAATAAATAAATAAA
The DNA here is from genome assembly GCA_016946835.1 of Neocallimastix lanati (nom. inval.). Lineage (NCBI taxonomy): Eukaryota > Fungi > Neocallimastigomycota > Neocallimastigomycetes > Neocallimastigales > Neocallimastigaceae > Neocallimastix > Neocallimastix lanati (nom. inval.). The sequence goes on from JACVTC010000012.1 coordinate 1,678,183, forward strand.
TAAACTAATAAATACAAAATACATTGAAATAATATTAATAAACAAATAAATGCTTAATTTATTAATTAATTAAAATAATAAATAATAAATAAATAATTAAATATATATATATATTACTATATATATAGTAATCATTGAATAAAATAATAATAAAATTTGTGGATAATAAAACATTTTTGATTTAAAATGTTAATTATTCGTAAGTAATTTCTATTTATGTGGTTATATTATGTATTACAGTTAACAATTATATATATTTCCTTTTTTTCTTTTTATTTCCTTTTTTTTTTCAATACTTTCATATATATGTATGTTAGTAGAATAGATATACTTTTAAGATTTTAATATAAAATAGAATTATCTATAAACATAAATGGTTAATTTATTACAATAATTTGGATATTTTTTATTTAAAAAGAAGAATGAAATAAAATAAAGATAAATATTATATTTTTAATTTGAATAGTAAATATGAATATGAATGATGCCTTTTTTTTTTTTTATAATCCTTTTAATATATATATAAATTTATTAATTCTATTTTATGTTATTATAATAGATAAAACTCATAATTAATGTAATAATATATATAATATATATTATTATAATTTAATTCATTCTAAAAAATAATGTTGTAGTCAGTATTTTTATAATTCTTTTGACTTAACATAATTATCATATTATAGTCTATAATAAATTAAATTTATTAAAAGATATATTAATATAATTAATTTCATCCATATTAATAAAGTTCCAACTTTAAATTTCTATTCATTGATACTATTATGACTTTTTAGTTTAACCATATAAAGAAATATAATAAGCCAAAAATTAATATATTTTATGGTGTTTATCGTGAAATTTCATTTTTTATATAAACGGCAATAATATGTTTTTTATGTATTTACTTATTTATTTTTTAATTGATTTTTATATATTTTGACAATTAATTAATTTAAATATTATAATGATAAAAGTAATATATTGCAGTATATTAAAAATATGGTAATTACATATAAAAATTTAATTAATTTAAAATAATATTAAAAAATAACTTTATTTTACTGTTATTATTATTAGTTATAAGAAGAGGTATAAAAAAAAAAAAGGAGTACAAATGAACAGTAAAATTATGGATATATAAAAAAAAAATATTATATTTTTACAAATACATATATATTATTTATAATGATAATGAAATTTTATATGATCCATAGAATTTCTTTAATAGTTTTTAAAATATATATATATATATATTTACTTCTAAATAATTGTTTTATTTTTAAATTATCTCTTATAACAAGATCTATTATGAATTTAAAGTACTAAATATTTAATTCTATTTATTTATTTATTTATTTATTTATTTATTTATTAATATTTTAATTTTTTTATTAATTATGATTACTTTATATATATATATATATTATTTTTCATCAATTACAACAACAAAAAAAAAAAAAATAATGATTGAATAACTATTGTTGGTATATTTCAATAATGTAAAAAGTATAAAATATAATCTTAATTATAATTCCAATAAAATATAGCAAAATTTCTAATAACATAACGAGAATGATTCCTTTAATTGTTGATAAACATGTTTATTTTTTATTAAATTTTTTTTATTAATTTTTTAATTATACTATTAATAGAAAGTATTTATTTTATTATTATTATTATTATTATTATTATTTATTAAATAAAAAAAAAATATTAAAGAAATTATATGAATTATAAAAATTTTATTTGAAATAAATTTTTTATACTTTGTCCTTTTTTTTTTTTTTTTTTTTTTTTTTTTTTTTTTTTTTTAAATTAAATTGCTTTTTTATTTTAATGATCAGAATTACTGATTCTTTATTTAAATTAATTTCATTAATTTCTATATTTAATTATTGTAAAATTATTGTTTCAATCAATAACTAAAGAATAAATAATTATATGCTTCCTTTTTTGTTTACAGAAAATATTAAATAAATAAATAGTAATAAATAATAATAATAATATAAAATAATTAAATAGTATAAATAATAAATGATAAACATTACTAATTATTAATAATAATTAATAATTAGAGAAAAGCAATAATAATTAAAAATAATAATATAAAGTATTATCATCATAATCTCAATTTCATTAATACTATCATAAAACTATTTACAATTATATTTATAATAGTGATAATATTATAAGAGTGATAATAATGTTTTAATGATAATAATAATATCAATAATAATTAATTATTCATCAGATATAGTGTTTACCTCTTATTTATATATTAATTTAAATATTTATATGTAATAATTATTTTACTATTATATAGTTTATATTAAAGGAAATTAATTTAGAAAAAAATTTAAATTAATATTTTATGTTTCAAAACCTTAAAATTCTCTACAGAATCAATTCTATATATATATATTTATAATATTTTTTTTATATAAAAAAAAAATGATTAAGAACATACACAAAAAAAGAAAAGTAAACTATAATACATTATATATGTTATATGTTATATATTATAACTTTTTTTTTTTATAAAGTAAACTGATAATATATTATTATATAAATACTATTTATATTTATTTATTGATTACATATATAAAAGAATATTAATTTATATGAAACAAATCTTTATTTTACACTATAAATACACACTTATTAAAAATGATAAAATAAATTTATTTTTTTTTTGAATGGACCGCTTTTTTTATCATTTCATTTTATAACAAAATTTAATAATACTTTGAGAATACTAAATATTTTTTTTTTGACAAACATTCTTCTTTTTCTCTTAATTATATATTAATGCCTCTTATAAATAAATTAATATTTAGTATTATATACAATTACTATTGTTAAGAATTATTTAAAAATTATTCTTAACATATTATATAATTAAAATAGTAATAATAAAAATTAATTTTTAATAATAATTATAATGAAAAAATTACATTATGGCTTAGTAATATATAAGACGTTATTAAAAATGTTCAAGATACAATATAGTTAAATAACAAAATTCTATATTAGCAACTTCTGAACAGCAAATGTGTTACATTTAGGAAAGTTATATTTCTCAATGTGGCTTTTTTATTATTGTAATTTAACGCCATAAAATTTTTAATATAAATACAATTATATAAATATTTAAATATGTTATTATTTTAAATATTTTTAAAAAATAAAAATACTTCATCACTTTATTTAACTAAAAAAGACAGAATAATTTATATTTATTTATACATTTTAAATTATAATAATAACTAATAAATAATTAAATTATAAATAATTGTATATAATTATATAAATATTTTATTTTTTAATAACATTTTATAATAAAAAAAAAATTGAATAATTAATCCTAATTTATTAAGAATAAAAAATTTTAATATATGATACTTTTTATATATTAAAAAATAAAAAATAAAATATTTTCTTAAAGTAACTTTATAAATAAAGTGAATAATTAATACTAATTTATTCGGAATAAATAATTAATCGATATAAATACTAAATATATATATTTTTTTAAATATTAAAAAATAAGAATTTTTTTATAAAATACTTTTTATTAAAGAAAAAAAAAATAAAAATTAATAATTAAAATATATTCATAATAAATGATAATTAACTTAGTATTAATAATAAATTATATAAAAAAAAATTAAATCATGTATAAATAAGTGAAACTAATCGAGGAAAAGAACAATTTATTATTAACAATAAATTTAATTTTTCATCTAATAAAAAAGATAATTATATAGATGTACTAAATATCAAACTTTAAATTAAATGTTAAATCTTTCATTATATTAAACGATAAAAAGGAAATTATATATATATTTAAATATCTTATTTTTAAAAAATATTTTACTTATATATATAATTTAAAGATTGATAAACCTTTTTTTTTATTTAGTAATAAAAAGAATATATATATATATATATATATATATATATATTTTTTTTTTAGAATAAGTATAAAAAAAAGAATAATATCAATAAAAAAAAAACTTTAACCCTTGCTTAACATTATTTATTAAAATTTTTTATTTATTAATTTTATTTATTAAATTTTGAAACGCCATATTTTTCACCTCAAAATGACTAAAAAAAAAAATAAACTATTATTGGTTTAAAGTAATAAAAAAAGTGGAAATATTAATATTTTTATAAATATTCAAGCCACTTTTAATATAATATCATAAAATTATATATTAGTATATTTTATAATGTATATAATATCTTAACTTTTATTCACATAAATCTCAATATTTAATATGCTTCAATCGAATTTTTTAGTCATATAGATTTTTTATTATTTATTAATATATAAGATAGGAAATAATAATTTAGAAATACTATCCATATATTTAATCTGGTTATTCATGTTAAAAGAAAAAAAAAAATAATAAAAGTTACTTTTGATACTTTTGATATATATATATATATTTAAGATTTAATAAAAATAACCAATTTGAGGTTAAAATTATATTCATTGATGAATAATAATAATAATAATAATAATAATAATAAAAAAAATATAATTTTATTAATTATTCTATCAAGTAGTTAATATAAATTGAAATTTTTTTTTTTTTTTTTTCTTTTTTTTGGTTCCGTTTATATATAAAGATATTTCGTAACTTGGATAAATAGTATGGTTCATCTGTAGATAAATTTTATTTTAATCAATATCTTGAAAAATGTATCCAAATTTTTTTTTTTTTTTTTTTTTTTTTTTTTTTTTTTTTTTTTTTATATAAATTTATAAAAATGTTAAAAAAGGGAAATAGATTTGACTTATGATGAAATGTTTTTATTAAAAATTTACCATTGTAATAATCATTTCTAAAATGAATGATTTTTTTTTTTTTTTTTTTTTTTATTTTTATAAATATTATTATGAAATAATAATATTCGAATATGGTTTTTAGAATGTCTTCTATTCTTCTTATTATTTATTGCAATTTTAATTATTTAAATAAATAATATAAAAAAAAAAAAATATAAAAATAAATAAATAATAAACAGAAATTTTTTTTAATATAAGAAAAATATATATATAAAAAATGTAAAAAAATATATTCAATTATACTTTCAATATATAAACTTAAAATAATTGAACTATCCATATTAATATTAAATTATTAATATTTTTATTATATAAATATAAAAATGTTGGAAAATATTAAAAATGATATATATACATAAATTATATATCATTTCATATATATATATATTTTAACTTTACAAAATTTATTTATTTATTTATTATTATTATTATCATTATTTTTATTTTTATTTTTATTTTTATTTTTATTTTTATTTTTTTTTTTTTTTTTTCATTTTTTAATTATATTTTAACTTGTTTATTAATTTACATTCATTGTCGATAGATAACTATTTTTAGTTTAAATTTTAATTTTTTTATATTTTTATTTATTTATATTGATATTTTGATTTTATTGGGATGGTTTTAACCAATGTTGGTACAAGGTTCAAGATAATATAGGCATAATATTTTTTTTTTTTTTTTTTATTGATATTGACTTTAATTTTTAATATATTGGTATTTGTTAAGTAGAATATTAGGAAAATTATTTTCTTATATTAAAAAGATTAATTAAAAAATCATATGGAAGGATCTATAAAAAAAAAAAAAAAAAAAAAAAAAAAATTTTTTTTTTATTTAATTATATTAGAAGAGGGTTGAAGAGGTTGATTACTTTTTTTTTTTTAAAAAAAGTTTTCTTTTCCTTTTCTCATATGTGAATTTAATAATGATTTTTGATAATTAATATATGGGATGGAGGGTATACCAATGGCAGATTCTGATATTCTTTCCTTTTCTATGATTGGATCGTCACTTTTTATATCTTGTTCTTCTGTTATTTCAGATTCCATTATAATATCCCGCTCGGCTAATTCCTCAGTATCTATGTCAAAAGGATTCCTATTAGGAATAGAGAATGAGGAATTCAATGAGGAGGAATGCTTTTTTATTTTTATTCTTCGATGAATAAGACAATGTGTTGGAGAATGATCAGTGATCGTATTATTATAGTTTTCCATTTTTTCATTAATATCATTGCTTTTATTTTCAGGATTGATAGTGCCCATACTCCTATTCTTCTTACCCATATTATTATTTTTTTGATTTATGATACTATTACTATTACTATTACTGATTTCATTTGTATTCATTATTTTATCAGTATTTTTTATAATAGGGGTTATCCTATTTTCTCTTGTTGAATTAATGAATAAATTATTATCATCATTATCATCATCCTCATCCTCGTCATCACCTAAAATTTTATTTAAAAGATTTATATTTCGAGTATTACGAGTATTACTCTTCGTTGTAGTTCCCATTTTTTTATTATCGGATTCGGATTCGGATTCGGATTCATTATTTATGTGTTCATCGGTATTTTCTTTTAGGATGTCCATTTCGTCAATTTCACTCTCTGAACATTGATAATTATAACATCCTTTTCGACTGCTATTACTACTACAGGGATTATAGTCATCTTTATCAGAAAAGTTAGAATCAGAGGTTCCAATGATTTTTATTGAATCTAAAGAATCATTAGAAGAGGAATAATTCATCAATTGAAGGTTTACCGAAGCTGATGGTGAGTAATTTTTTTTCTTTTTCGTATTTTTATGGATGGATAAAATTTCGGTTTCTGATTCTTCTTCAATTGTTGATAACGAATTTGTAGAACTGAATACCGGTATTTTATTTCGTATTAAATAACTTATTTTTGGTTTTGATCTATTCTTTCCTTCATTAATTTTTATATTTTTATCTATCCTTGGTGAATTAGGATGATGTTGGATATCATTCATTAAGTGAGATTCACATGGGGTTAGGAAGGCATTATTTTTATTCATATTAGTAGTAGTAAGAGAATCCTTATTAATATTGTTATCATTACTGAAAATATTATTATTATTATTATTATTATTATAGTCAGCTGTATTGAAATATTCTATATCGTTATCAGTAATGATTGGTTCATGGTCCATTTGATGTGGAATTTCGGATTCTTTTTTAATTATAGAAGTATTTATGAAATTATTATTATTATTATTATTATTATTATTATTATTATTATTATTATTATTATTATTGTTATTATTATGATTATCAGAATAAAAATTATTTATATTTATATTATTTCTTGTATCATGGTTGGAAATTGAAGAAATTGAGGTTTTCATTTTAACTGGAGAATGTCTATAGCTTTGATGGGTAGGATATAAAATTGGCTTGCCATCATTGGTTGATGAAGCTGAATAAAGCGAGGCTTGCTGATTTTCATTAATACCTTCTGAATTTCCAGAATAGGGCATTGAGGATGAGGATGGAGGATTTATGGTCCTATTTTCTGATATATTAATGTTATTAAAGGTTATTAAATCATTAATTGACGGTGGGGGCAAAGAAGACTTAGGATTCTCATTATATGAAGATTTTGATAGGAGAGATTGTTTAATCATGAATTGTTTTGGGGATCGTATTTTTTTACTTTCATTCGTTTTATTCGTTTTATTTGATTTATGTTGTTGCTTGTTCATGGGAGTGGTGAAGCATGACTCTGAAGGTGAGGATGGAGAAAGCAGTTCGGTAGTTATTGTTATTTTCTCTGAGGTTGTTGATTTTTTTACTTCATCATTATGAGTAGAACTACAGGCATGATTATCTTTATTTCTAAATTTATATATTTTGGATTGTCTTTTAGGAATATTGATCTTGTTACTATCGTTACTGCTGTTACTATTTTTATTATTAAATAAGGTATGTGGCTTAATATTTATATGGATAGTATCATTTTTAATATCAGTATCATCGTTGCGATATTGGGACTGTATTGTATTGGACATTGGTTCAACGACGACATCTTTAATATATCCAATAGTTTTCTCTGAAGATGATGGTGATAGGCAACATTTCCTAGGGCAATGGTCCTCATAACGACGACGGTTCTGTGAGTTCATAATTTTTGAAGGAGTATTTATCATCATCATTTCATTATTATTGCTATAGGCATGAAATTGTTTGTTTTCATTTCGTTTTCTACGATAAATTGTTGGATAGTTCACAGGTATCGTTTCTTCATCATTAAATTCTAATATTTCTATTTCAGAAATGAATGGATTTTCATTTTTCATTAATATCTTACGATTACTCAGGTTTTTCGGTAAGGAGGAGGATGTTGACACTGTAGGAGATGATTGACTTGATTGACTTTGTTGGGGTGATTGCTTTTGTTGTAAAGATTGAATTTGTTTTTCACAATGAATGGCTGGACGAGGTTCGCTTTTAATGGCTTCTTTTGTATTGACGTCTTCTTCAATAGTATGAAATGAATAATCGGTCAATGAATTTGTTTCTTGACCCTTCAAGCTTTCTTGCTTTTTTGATTTAAAAAGGGATTTAACGTTAACGTTAGATTTTGGATTCTGGTGAATGGTTATGCATTCATGTCCCTCTTCCTTAACTGAAGTATGTGGTGATTCAGACTTAATGAGGTGGGAATTGGTTGAAGGCTTCATTTCATGATTTTGATTTGATAAAATTGAATTGTTATTCCTTTCTTCTTTTAATAGGGTTTGAGGATTGTCTCTACTATTCTTTACTATGATGACGGAATTAGGATCATTTCGTTCTTTTGAGTTTTCATGATAGATTTTGGATGGTGAAGTTGGCATGAGCATATATACATTGTTATCCTCAGTGTCATTCTCTGTAAGAAGGCTAGACTGATGAGCTATTTCTTTTACTTGATTTACTTGATTTACTTGATCATCTTGTTGATGGGCAGTACAAGAACTTTCAGGATTTAAGCTTTCAAAGGAGATAGTCAGGTTTTCATTAATTCTTTTATCTTTTTCAGTCATATTGATAGTAATAGTTTTGTTGCCGTTTAATGAACCATGGCTTCTTTCTTCTTCCTTCTTCCACTCCCATTCTATACTTTTAACATCGGTAATACATTTATATGGTAAATAGTTGAAAAGATTATCATTGTATTTACCATAGTTCGATCTTTCCTCTGGATGGTAGGAGAGCATTTCAGAGACCACATGCTTCATTTCAAATGAAAATTCTTGAATTTGCGGACGACGAATAATCTCATTATTATTTTTTTCGCGCTTATCTTCTTTCCATCGAGAACGATTACGGTAGGGACATTCCCCCGTAATACATTCATAAAGAGTGGCTCCAATACTCCAAAGATCACTATTGTAGGTAGCTTCTATTCCATTGACCACTTCTGGTGCCATATATTGTAATGTACCAACATGTCCTTTCCTGACGACCATATTACTTTTTTTAGTTTGGAATGCCAAGCCAAAATCAACTAACTTTAGAACAGGTAAATACTGATAATTCATGAAGGAGTTAACATCAAAAATGGATTGATGATTCCCATTCTCATCCATGGTCGTTGATTGATCCGTTAGTGAGTGATACGATAGACTTTCTATTGAATTGTTTATATCCTCGGTTTCGCTTTCTTGCCAACATAAATGAATTTGATCTCGACGTTTTGGTAAAGAAGAAGAAGGATAGCTAACCTCTTTTTCAAAGTTATTTTGATAATCTATAAAATATTTTTTTTGTAATGAACGGGATTGAACCAACATAATATTTTGTGGTTTAATATCTCGATGTATAATCTTTTTTTTATGAATGTATTCAATTGCTGATACTAAATTATATATATATATAATATATATATAAATACATATATATAAATATATATATGTATTTCAAATAATTATCATAGTACATAATATATATTTTAATATATTTATGATTTGTTTTGATATAATATAAATTATATCATAATATATTCATATTATGAAGATAAAATATAAATTAGTTAAATAATTAATTAAAATTGCAAAACAGTAACAACAACAACAACAATAATAATATATATTTTTTTTATTTTAAATTAAATTATAATATGAACATCATTATTAATCTTTTTTTTTTTTTTTTTTTTTTTTTTTAAAAAAAAATTATATATATATCCATGTTGATTAATTTGTTAGTTATATAGATATATTACCTAATTGCTTATAAAAAAATCTAACGATAATTTCATTTAAACAGCCTCCGGGGCCAAGATAAGGATTAGTTCCATTGCTCAACATCCATTCTTTGTTTATTATTCCTTTTTTCATAATATATTCTTTAAGAGTTCCATGATCACAATATTCGGTAACAATATAAATATGATCATTATCCGCCTTTTATTAATATTATTAATATTAATATTATTATTATTATTATTAATATTAATATTATTATTATTATTATTAATATTAATATTATTATTATTATTATTATTATTATTATTATTATTATTATTATTATTATTTATTAGATAAAATTGTATTTATAGTAATTTATATATATATATATATATAGATAGATTGATAAATATCATTAGTTTAGTAATTATACATATTGTTGACATAGTAAAAATAAAAAAAAAAAAAAAAAAAAAAAAAAAGTGAAAAAAAGTCAGTAATTATTCATGAATTCTTTTTTAATTTTATAGATAAATTAGAAATAATTACCCATGAAGTTATAAATTTTTGAATATTCTTATGATTTAATTCTTTTAAAAATAGTGCTTCCTTTATATACTTTATATATTTTCTTTCAGATTCTGATGTTAATACCTTTTTACTATTCGATAAATTAATTACTTTCAAAACATGATTTGGTCGAGAAAGGGGGGAGGGCGAACCAGAGGTTTTTGAACATGTTTGAATTTCTTGGTGTGATGATTGAAAAGATAATTCTTGAATACTGTCACAATAATTGTCGACTGAATTTGAATTGAATTTAGCGCCTTCACTCTCTCTTACTAAAAAAAGTTGTGCATGTGCTGTACTTACAAGTTCTCTTATTATTTTATATTGATATCTTTCATAGGGAATGAATGCTTCTTCTTTAATGTAATTTTTATTTATAAAAGTGGAAAATAATTTCGGTATCGTAATTATGTTATTTGATGAGGATATATGGGCCATTGGTGTCTCTTCCGATGATATTTCAGTTTCATGGGATAATTCATGATTTAAATCAAACTTTTTCATGAAAGATGCAGTTTCTGTTTCCATCACTTCATTTAATTTGCTTAAAGATTTATTTTTATTATTCATTGTATTATTTGAATTAGATTTGAAAGGTTTGGTAAAGGAAAGACTACTTTTTGGTACTGATGATGTTTGACTATTTAAATTATTATTATTATTATTATAATTATTATTATTATTATTATTATTATTATTGTTGCTATTATTATTATTGTTGTCGTTGCTGTACTCTTTCCAATATTTATTTGTATATTTAGTTAAAATTTGAACGAATTGATTTAAGTTTATATTTGGATCCTTTTTAAGTTCTTCAATTGCAATTTCTAATAAATTATTTTTACTATTATATTCAATATTATTATTATTATTATTATTATTATTATTATTATTATTATTATCATTATTATTATTGCTATTATTATTACTATTATTAATATTATTATTACTATTATTAATATTAATATTATTATTATTATTATTATTATTATTATTATTATTATTATAATTATATCTATTAATTTCATTTTCAACAAGAGAATAATATGAAAGAGATTGGAAACAAATAATATTTCCTGGGGTATTCGTTGATAATGAATAGTCTCCTCCATTTCCATTCTTATAGTAATCATGGACATAATTTGATAAGTTGGGTAGTATTATTGAAATATTATCTTCTTTATCAAGATTATTATTTTTTATGGTTTCATAGTTCATGTAATAATCCAACCATACTGTTAATCGACTTCCTAATGGTGCTGAATTAAATATATTTCCTTCTTCATTGATCTTTATATCATTAATATTAATATTGATGTTAATTATAGAATAATCATATTATATAACATATATATATAGATTTTAATATAATTAATAATAATAATTATATAAAAGAATTAATAATAAATATATTTATATCATATACATATATATCGCTTTATTAAAAGTTAAAATAATAATTATATTGAATATTATATAAAATTATAACATACTTCTGTATTTAAGATAGTTTCAAAGGAATTAATTTCATCTTCTGTATTACTTTCAATTTCTTTTTTTTTTTTTTATTTTTTTTTATTAATAATAATAGTAGTAAAAAATAAGTGATTTTTAAGCTTTTTTTTTTTTTTTTTTTTTTTTTTTTTTTGGATTGAATATTTATATGTAAATATTTAATATATAATTCATTTACCTGGAATAGAAGATGGTCCTTTTAATTGATTTTTTTTTTTTTTAATTTATTATATATATGTATTTATTATTTTATTTTATTTAAATTTATTATATATATTATATATATATTTTATATTATATTATATAATATTTTTTTTTTTATTTTAATTAGTCATTGTTTACTAGTACAAAAAAAAAAAAAAAAAAAAATAATGATAATTATATAAGAAATGTTATTCAATTGATACCTATATAATATAAAAAATACCATTCACTTCCTCTCTTTAATACATAAAAATTTTTATATTTTTATATAGGCACATATGTAAAAATAAATAATTTAAAAATAAAAATACGATGAAAATTATTGATTAATAATTATAGTAATATATATATATATATATAAATGTCTTTTTATTATTATTATTATTATTATTATTATCATTATTATTATTATTATTATTATTATCATTATTGATATTTATATATGATTTCATACAGATATAAATGTCTTTAAATGTTTAATAATATCAGTTTTTGTTAGAGATTGATTATCTTCTTTTGATATATATATTATATTACTCTCAGAGAAGCAATAAATATTTTTTAAAAGCTTTTATATATATTATATTTTTTGGTATATGTATATATAAGTTTATATACATATAAGTAAAAATTGAAGGTATTAATATTATTATACATATATATTTATAAAATTATAATTTATATTAATATTATATATATATATATATACACTTATTATGGTATTTGCATTGCTATTTACTTTAATTATAATAATATGATAATAAAAATAAAAAAAAAAAAAATATCAATTAGTAAAAAAAAAAAAAAAATTTTTTTTATGGAAGGAACCTATTAAAATTTATTATCATTAATAGTTACATTTTTGATGAACATTTTTTGGAAGTAAATTGATGATTAATGCTTTTTTCTTTATTAATGTAATATTTTATTTCATTTTTATTTCATTTTTATTTTATTTTATTTCATTTTTATTTTATTTTATTTTATTTTTTTTTTTTAAAAAAAAAAACAATTGATATATATTGTTAGAAATTTAATTATTATAATTTGTATGTATGTATATGTGTATATATATAAAATATTTAAATCAATAAGCATACTTTTATTGAATTTATTCTTTCCATTTTAATAATTGTATAATGTATATATAATCTATAATAAATAAAAAAATTTTTTTTTTTATAACCAGATCTTTTCTTTATCTATATTTATTAGTGAGAATATATATATATTTTATATTTTATATTTTATTATAAAATAATATTAAAAAAAAAAAAAAAATTTTTTTTATTGATGATATATATTTTTGAAAATATATATATATTTAATAGAGATTATACATTTATTTTAAAAATTGATGGTATCTTTAATTATTAAATTGAATTTGTCTTTTTTTTTTTTTTTTTTTTTTTTTTTTTTTTTTTTTACAATATTGAAATATATATCAAATTAAGAAGCAATTATTTTTAAATAAATGTTTAATAAAAAAAAAATATATATATATCTATATATATCTATATCTATAATAAAAATTAATTATAATAAAAAATATAAAGTTAATAGTCAATCAATCAAATAAAAAAAAAAAATTATATATATATATATATATATATTATATATATTTTACTAATTTTTTTTTTTTTTTTTATTAAAGATATTTTTTTTTTTTTTTTGTTAATATTCATGGAAAAAAAAAAAAAAAAAAAAATTAAAAATTTAAATATTAAAAATTAAAAAATTAAAAAAAAAAAAAAAAAAAAAGTATTTTCTTTATTTAGTAATTTTTATTAATATAGTAATATTATAAATAAATTATGAATTAACTTTATATATTTTTTTTTACTTTCATTATAAAAATAAAAATAAAAATAAAAATAAAATTAAAATAAAAAAAAAAAAAAAGATAATAATCATAAAAAAGAAAGTTTATAAAAAGGAAAAAAAAAAAAAATTTTTTTTTTTTTTATTTTTTTTTTTATTATTTTATTATTTTTTTAATTAATAATTTAAAATTTTTTTTTTTTTTTTTTTTTAAAGCTTAGATATATATATTATTTATATTATTTAATACTGTATTAAAAAAAAAAAAAAAAGTATAAAAAATAATTTATATTAAAATTATAGTTTATATCTTAATTTAAATTTTATTTATTAATTATATCTATTTTATATATTATATATATTTTTATATTTTTTTTTTCCATATTAATATATAAAGTTGGTGACATTTATGAAATTTATAATAAATATGAATAAACTATAAAATAAAAAAGTATATATATACATAATTGTGGATATGACATTAAATAGATAAAAAAAAAAAAGAAAAATTTTTTTTTTTTTTTTTAAAAGTAAAATATATAATGAAAAATGATATAAAAATATATAGCAGAAAAAAAAAATTTTTTTAGTTTTCTTAATCATGAATAATAATCAATAAATTAGAAAAAAGACCTTTATAATTATTAATAAGCATTAATGATTAATAAATATGAATTATATAAATAAGTTAAAAATAAATAAATAAATAAATAAATAAATAATTTAAGTAACAAAATTTTATTTTAATTTTTATTTTTATTTTTTTATTTTGTGATTGTTTTTTTTTTTTTTTGGTTTTTTAGTTTGATATATAATAGAAAGTTATTTTTCGATATAATCTAATATACTTTTTTGACATTGGGTTTTCTATTTAAAATAAAATCATTATAATAATTAATGAATATAAATAATTTAAATAACATCAAAAGAAAAATGGTTATTTAAATTTTATTAAAAATAAATATATGACATGAAAAAAAAAAAAAGTTTTTCTTTATAATTACCTTCAAAGTGTTTAAAGTAAGATATGGTGCTTCACTTAAACGTTTTTTAGCTTTAATAGAATCAATAATCCATTTATCAGTGACAATTTTATAATGATTAACTTTACTACCAAGATAATTTTGAATTTTCGATTCACTATAAAATATATTTAATATAAATTTGAATTTGTAAGTTTGTAATATAAAATTTGTAAAAGACTTTGTAATTTTAATTATTTGAATAAATGTATTAAAGATAATTACCATAATGATGAACAAATAACATGTGTAACTCTAGTTTTTGAAATGTACCAACTATATTATTAATCATTAACAAATAAATAAACAAACAAAAAAAGTAAATAAATATATATATATATAAGTAAATAAAAAAAAAAAAATAGATTGATTGATTAATTACTCACAAAACTTTTCCTCCATGAATTCTAATCAAACGTTTTAATTCAACATCAGTACAATTTCTTGAAAAACCTATTTAATTATATAAATTTTTAAAAAGAAATACTTTAGTTAGTATAATTATTAAATTTAAATTTTATATAACGATAATATTAAATATTAAAAAATTTGTTAAAAAATTACCATCAATATATGCGACTACCCCTTTAAATATATTACTGACCTTTTTTTTTTAAATAAGAAATAATATATAAATATAAATAATTATGTAATTGAATAATATATATATATATATTTTTTTTTTTGATAGATAAGGATAAATAATATTTTTATTAAATTAAAAAAAAAAAAAAAAATAAAAGTGAATATTTAATAATTGCATATATATAATTAACGTATTATAATTACTTGAATTTCTGAATTTTGTTCACCAATTTTATATTCTCTATAATCCATAAAGGATCTTAAACCTCCTCTAATCTTTAAAATTCCTTTATTTTTATTTTTTTCTTTTTTATAACAATCTGGATCAACATAACCAATACAACTTTTCATAGCACCAGTTGAAGGATTATCATAAATAATAGATGAAAAATTAAAATTTGCTTTTGCAATATCATCATCTTCATCAGATGAAACTTGACTTAAACGAAAAGTATAGTTAAATGAATTATTTTTTACTTTGTTTTTTGATTCTATACGTAAATTATGAATATTACAATAAATGTTTATATATTATTAAATAAATAAATAAATTATTAAATATTTTTTTTTTTTTTTTTTAAAAAAAAAAATATTAATTATATATTTCAATAATACTAATATTAATACTAATACTGATACTAACACTAATACTAATATTAATACTAATACAAATAATAGAATAGCAAAAATAATAATTGTATAAATATAAATATAACATATTACTTTTTAGATAAATTGTTTTATTAGTTTTTTTCACTAGTTCATTGTTCATAGATTTAGATTGATTTAGGTCAATATTTTCTTTAGTCTCATCAAAATTGTTAAAGTTATTATTAATATCTTTTTCTTTTGACAGATTATGTGACTTTTCATATACTATTTTAACTTTATTATCTTCCAATATATATATATGCTGGTTTGGAGGGCATACTTTTTTTGAATTTTTCTCTTCTACTTCATTAAAAGTAAATGCTTCTTCAATAGGTATTTCATTATTACTAATATTATTAGTATTATTAGTATCAGTAATACTTTTATTAATAATTGAAATATTAGTAGCGTAATTGCTATTATTATTATGAAAAGTATTGTCAAAAATTGATATGCGTTTTACATGATTTGATAAATTATTTAAATTACTAGTATTATCGTTTCGATTTTTATGATTATTTTTAGGTTTATATATTTTACTTTTATTATTGAATAAATGTGTTTTATTATTTTTTATTATTTCTGAATTACAATTTTCAAATATTGGAAAATATTGTGGGATGGATTTTATTTGTTTTCTTTCATGGTTTTTAATATTATCAAATAAAGATATTTGTTTAATACATTTTGTTATATTATTATTGATAATATTGCTATTTGTTTGATAACGGCTATTGTTAGTTTGGTTCTCTTTATCAATGGAATTATTAGTAGTAAAGGTTGAATGAATATCTTTTGTATTTAGATTCTCTGGTGTATTAATAATGTTTTCTTTATTTGATGAACTATTATCTATTTGAGAGCATGGTATATCTGAAAAATAAACTTTTTGGAATATATTTTCAATTTTTTCGTTTTGGATATCTGTTTCTTCAAGTTCTAACGGATTATCATTTATTATTAAATTGCTGTTATAATAAATATTAAATATACAATTTAGGTAGTTAGAAATTTTTATTATTTTAATTGATTTTAATTCATAATAAATATATATAAAAAAGAAATAATGGTGTTTATTAGTTATTGCATATGTTAATTATAATTTTTTGAAAACATGATTTTTGTTTTTGATAAATAGTAATTATCATTATTCCAAAAATCATTATTTAAAAAATATTTTCTTTTTTAAATTCATTTGTTTTTAAGTTGACCGCATACTTTGTATTATTATTAATATATTTTCTCTCTTTATATAAATTTTTTATATCAAATTTGTTATTTTTATTTCTTTTTGATTCAAAATTCAAAGGAGATTGTGATTCAGCTTTACGTTTAAAGTTTTTTATATGAGGTAAGTTATTTTTAGCATTTAAATTTAAATCTAAAAAAAAGTAAAATTTATAATTAATAAATAATTAATAATAAATACAATAATACTTCAAACATAATATATAAATTTTTAATTTTCTTTTTTTTTTTTTGAAAATAAAAAATAAAAAAAAAAAAAAAAGAAAAAAAAAAGTGATTATATAGGTTATTAGAAAAAAAAAAAAAGGTCTATTATTTATTTATTTATTATATTGTGGCTAAGTAGTAATAATTATAAAAATATAGAAAGATATAATAATATATAATTGTAAATCATTTTAAATTTTATGAAAATTCATTATTATAAAAATTATTTAAAATTTATAATATTATAACAAAAATAAGTATTAATAATGAGAATTATACTTTTTTTATTTTTTTTGGTTATAGCAAAATATTTTTCCATTTGATTTTGAATCTTGAAATGAAATTATTAAAAATGAAATCCAACAAAGATATATAAAAAAGAAAGAAAAAAAAAAGTTAAATTTATAATTTATGGAAATAATACATAAATATATGGAAAATATGATTTAATTATACATATGATAAGCTTCATGAAATATAGGATTAACTAAAAAACCTTTATTTATTTATTTATTTATTTTTATTATTTACATGTTTTTTTTATTTATATACATAATATTTAATATTTAATATTTAATATTTAATATTAAAGCATTTACTAAATATTTATTTTTAAAATAAATAAATAAAATATTTAATTTTTATATTTTTATATTTTCATATTTTTATATTTTCATATTTTATATTTTTATATTTTTATATTTTTATATTTTATATTTTATATTTTTATATTTTTATATTTTTATATTTTTATATTTTTATATTTTTATATTTTTATATTTTTATATTTTTATATTTTTATATTTTTATATTTTTATATTTTTATATTTTTATATTTTTATATTTTTATATTTTTATATTATATTTTTATATTATATTATTATATTTATATTTTTGTATATTTATATATTTATATTTCTATATTATTATATAAAAATATAATTATATAAATATTATTTACATGTTTATATTTTTATAATTTATAAATATATTTATATATTTATAAATATACATATATATATATAAATATAATTACATAAATATATTATTTTATTTTTGAATTTTTATATTTATATATTTTTGTATTTCTGTATTTTTATATTTCTGTGTTTTTATATTTTATATTTTTATATTCTACGTATTTATATTTTATGTTTTTATATTTTATGATTTTATATTTTATGTTTTTATATTTTATGTTTAATATTTTTGTTTTATATGTTTATGTTTAATATTTTATGTTTTTATATTTATATATTAATATTTTTGTTTTATATGTTATGTTTAATATTTTATGTTTTTATATTTATATATTTATATATATAAAAATATATATATATATATATAAATATATATTTTATGTTTTTATATTTTATGTTTAATATTTTTGCTTTATATGTTATGTTTAATATTTTTGCTTTATATGTTATGTTTAATATGTTTTATTTTTATATGTTATGTTTAATATTTTATATTTTTATATTTATATATATAAAAATTTATATATATATAAATATATATTTTTTGTATTTCTATATTTTTGTATTTATGTATTTTTATATAAAACTATTATATTATTATATTATTATATTATTATATTATTATATTACTGAGCTATTATATTTTTATTTTATCATGTTTTTATACTACTATTATATTTTTAATTTAAAAATAAGTTTTTTTTTTTTTTTTTTTTTGTCTAAGATTTGTATTTTCTATAAATTATGACTATAAAAATAAGTATATATACTTTATTCTAGAAATAAATTTAAATGAATTTAAATAAAAAAATATATTACCAAATATATTAATAAATTCTAATATATTGTTAATTATGTTTTTCTTTCTATATTATCTTATCTTATTTTATTTATTTATTTCGATAAAATTTCAGTGAGGCCTTTTAAATTATATATTGCTATAGCCAAAATTAATGGTATATCAACTTTAGCTGTAATTTCAATAACCCATCCGTGATTAATTTTTTTCTCGAAATTATTCATTCTACTAATATAACCAATTACATTTCCACCTTTATCTGGATAGTTATTATATATATAGGATGTTTGATTATATGCATCACAAACACATACAATTGTAACTTTTTCATTATCAAATTTATTTGTTATTTCAGCAACAACTTTGAAGTGCTCATCTAATTTATTTAAATAATTAATATTACAAATCTTTTCATTGCTGCCATTTAATATTCTATTTAAATTTAAATTAAAAATAATAATAAAATAAAATAAAAAAAAATATATATATATATATAAATATATTATTAGATATGAATATTCTCAATTTATAAAAATATTATAATATATAAAATAAACGTATTAATTATAATCCATACTCTCTTTTCTTAATATTTAAAATGGTTGTTCCTTTACTGTTACTAAAGACAGATCTTCTTCTTGAAAATTTAATACTATGACAAGAGTAAGAATTATCTTTAAAACCTTTAATGTATTCGTATTTATCATTTACTGGTATAAAAGAAAATTCATTTTTATGAAATTTTGATTGACTATACCTAATTTTGAAAAATGATGAGGTGGAATTTACATAATTATTATTAGTTACTAAAATTGGTTTAGATAAAGGCAACATATAGAATGGCTTTTTAATAGCTTTTTTAGAAGTTTCAGGACTTTCTATATATGAAGAAAGTGTTGTTAAAGATGAATTTAAGCATGGCGATCCACAGAAAGAGTCTGTATATGGTGAATTTGAAAATTCACTACTTGAACTGACTTTTGGAGAACGTAAATATATTGACTTCTTTTTCAATGAGGTGGTAGCAATAGTTAAATTGTGATAAGAGGTACCTCTTTTCTTTGCAATAACTTCAACTGGAGATTTTGGTTTTTCGTTACAAATTAATGAGCTTGATAAATAAGAAATAGATGGAGATGAGCTTGGAGTTGAAGCTGGAGAAGGTCCTCTTGACATAGATAATTGAGAACAATAAATTATTGAATCTGTTTTACTCATTTTTGATAATGATAATTTATTGAAATTTTCTAATTTATATTTATTTTAAGCTATTTAATAAATTGAATATGATGAAAAAATAATATTTGTAATTTTTTTTTTCTAACTATTAATTTGTTATTATTAATTTCATTAATTTCAAATGGTATAAAATTAAAATTTTACTATATTTAATAACTTTATATATATATAAAAAAAATTAAAATAAAAACATAGGGATATTTATTCTGCTTTTATAAAAAAAATTTAATATATATTTTACATTATTATTTAAATTTAATTTTATAAATATTTAACAAATTATATTTATTTAAATTATAGATTTACTGAGATTTTAATTTTTCATAAATAAGTTTCATATAAATATTTATAGATATTATTATATTATATTTTGTGTAACATCTATAAATAATGACCTTCATTATATGGTTTATTTGATATTACTTTAAATCTTTTTTAATGGTTTACCTGATTATCATAGTACTCTAATTTATAATATGTTTCATTTTTATGTTATACTATCAGTATTATACATAAATTTTTAATTATTATTATTATTATTATTTATTAATATTGTGTTAAAATATTTTAATTATGTTAATAGAAAAAAAATAAGAAAAGAATATCCTTATATTATCATTCTTTATTATTAATACTTTGTTATTACAAAGTAAAAAAAAAAAAAAAAACTTAATACATATAAATGTATGTATTATTATGTAAAAAAAAAGTTGTAAATTAATATTCATCATATATCAAAATGTCTTTCATAGAATATTAATAATTTTTATGGTTGTGGAACTCCTTTATTTCCACATTAAAAATTTTTAATTTCAATTTTAGTTGTACAAAGCCTCCATTTTGAACAACTCCTTTATTTCCACATTACAAATTTTTAATTTCAATTTTATTAGTACAAAGCCTTCAATTTTTAATTTAGTCATGTAGTTTAAAAATTTAATAACAAATTTCCAATGAAAGGTTTTAATTAATTATGAAACTTCTATATTTAGTATGATTGTAATTACTATATAGATTTATATTTTTTTGAATTTAACAAATAAAAATATATTTATAATTTCAAAAGTTTATTTAATAATATATTTTTTTGTTAATATTACTTTGTTTAATTTAATTTATTAATTCCTTTATTAAAATCATAATAATAATTTGCGGCAAAAAAATTAAAAACTTTATTATATACATTTGAATTTTAATTATAAAAATCCTATTACTATATTAATTATTTCATATTTTATTGTCAAGTTTTTTTTTATAATTTAATATTTTGAGATTTTATAATTATATTATATACATTTGAATTTTAATTATAAAAATCCTATTACTATATTAATTATTTCATATTTTATTGTCAAGTTTTTTTTTATAATTTAATATTTTGAGATTTTATAATTATATTAACAATTTTAATTTATTATTTAATTTATTTTTTGTTCATAAAATATTTTAGTTTATAGGAATATTTATATATTATCATAATCATTAAATTAATAATATTCATTCCGCCACTTTGGTAATAATGGATTTTAAATTAATAAATATTATTATTTTTGTTTGTTGAATTTGAATTGCCAATTTTAATTAATATTTACATTTAATTTATTTTTATTTATATTTTATTTACATTTTATTTACAATTCATTTACATGCTATTTATATTTACATTTAAACTTGATTCCAAATTTGAATTATTATATTTAATGATTATTATAAAATAGTTAATAATTAGTTATATAATTATAAATTTATTTACGAAATATATATATATTTTTTCTTTTATTAAGTTTTTAATATCATTTTATATTTTAAATATTATTTAAATTTCATTTATATTTTAATATTATTTAAATTTCAAATAAATTATTGACTAACTTCCATTCATGTAATTATTGCTAATAATTGTATTTCTTTATATTTTGTTAATTTTAAATAAATATTTATAATTATTTTTTTATGGATGCTAATAAAATATACTAATACTATGGTTACTTAAATTTACCAAATAAAAAAATATAATTTTATTTATATATTAAATTAAATATTTGATGTTTACTAATAATAAGAGTTATTTTAAAATTATAATTAAAAATTTAATTTTTTATTTTATTTATTTATTTATTTATTTTAAATGATAATGATAATAATTATACATTAATATATTTTAGGTAAACATAAAGTTAAACTATTAAAATAATTTTAAATTTACTATTTTCATTATTTATTTATCAACAATATAAAATTTATTTAGATATATAGTATATTATTTATTTTTTACAAAACTAAATTAACACCAATAAAAGATATAGTAAATTATATTATAATAATAAATAAATATTTATTTATTTATTTATTATTATTAATAAAATTTAAATGTAGAATAAACAAATTTAAAAATTTAAAATATAAAATTAATCTAAATTAAAATTTTAAAATATATAAAAATTAATTAATTATAATAAAACTACTATTTTACATAAAGTTTTTTTAATCAATCTAGTTCTTAATAAAATTTGAACTCTATTAAAAGGAAAATAAATATAAATAATAAATAATAAATAATAAATAATAAATAATAAATAATAAATAATAAATAATAAATAATAAATAATAAATAATAAATAATAAATAATAAATAATAAATAAATAAATAATAAATAATAAATAATAAATAATAAATAATAAATAAATAAATAGATAAATAAAGTAGTATTAAAAAATAATAGCTTTTATGATTATTTATGTATATTTTTTTTTTTATAAATCTACTTTTTAAAATTAAAATTATGAATTTTTTTTTTTTTTTTTTTATTTCCTTCTTTTTTTTTTTTTTTTTGTTTTACTGTAACATAATAGAAAAAATTTTGGGGTAAATATTCTAATTTATAAATTTAATAATTTATTATTTAAAAATTTGTACTACTACTTTTATTATTATAAATAATAATAATAAATAATAAATAATAAATATAAATAATAATAAATAATAAATAATAAATAATAATAAATAATAAATAATAAATAATAAATAATAAATATTAATAAATAATAAATAATAAATATTAATAAATATTAATAATAAATAAATGATTATAAATAATAAATAATTATAAATAATAAGTAATAAACAATAAACAATAAATATAACAATATTGTTTAATAAAAATAATATATTTTTAAAATATTAATATTATTTAAATTATTTTTTATAATAATTTATTATTTAAAAATTTGTACTACTTCTTTTATTATTATAAATAATAAATAATAAATAATAGTAAGTGATAATAATAAATAATAAACAATAATAAATAATAAATAATAAATAAATAATAATAAATATTAATAATAAATAATAAATAATAATAAATAGTAATAATAAATAAATGAATTATTTAAATTATTTTTTATAATTTACTATTTTTTAATAGTCTTATATTATTAAATAATTCATTAATATCATAATAAAAAAAAAAAAAAATTGGTTTTAAAATTTTCTAAGTTCTATATCTTTATATTATATCTATATATTATAAATGATTTTCAAAATATTTGACGAATGGGAAATTTAGAAAAGTTTTTTTATAATATATAGATATAAAATTTTGAAAATTTTAAAACCAAATATTTTAACTAATCCAAATTTTAATATTATTGATGTTATATATTGATAATTATACAATTTTCTTATTTAAATAAACTTTCTTATGATTTATGTAATATATCTTAATTATTAAAAATAAAGCAAAAGCATAAAAACGTATACTTTTTTATATTTTCATGAAAATAATTTATAAATTTTATTAGTTTTTTTTTAAAAAATAAATAAATTATTTTTTAAATATTGTATTATGTATTTTCATATTAAATTTTTAAATATTTGTAATATATCTTTAAATATCTTTTAATTGTATTTTATAACCTCTATAAATTAAGTGAAAGAAATTATGAACCAATAATTGTAAAGATGATATAACTTATTATTGTGAAAGTATGTAGTGGTTTGATCTCTTACTCTATGAAAGAAATATATATTTGCTATAATACTTATTTTTTATTAAATTCTTTATTATTATTGATGGAATTATTTCAATAGAATTATATTCAATATGGGAAATATCCAAATACAATATTTCTGTAGTTTATGGTAGATGTATTAAACATTTACATAGTAATAATGAAATAATTGTTGAAATTGTTGATTAGTGTACAGTATATCATTTAATTAATGATTATTATAAAGTATTTATGAAGGCTTATTTAAATAAAAGTTTGAGGAGTTCATGATGCTCAATAGTATGAAATATCTTGTAATGAATTGAGAAAATATAAAAACTCTATTAATATAAAGTTGATAATAAAAATATAATTTTTTTTACTCATTAATAATTGGAATATAGATATTAATGAATTAAAGGTTAATAATAATAATATTTAATATTTAAATGATAAAATTA
Organism: Neocallimastix lanati (nom. inval.); assembly: GCA_016946835.1. Classification (NCBI taxonomy): domain Eukaryota; kingdom Fungi; phylum Neocallimastigomycota; class Neocallimastigomycetes; order Neocallimastigales; family Neocallimastigaceae; genus Neocallimastix; species Neocallimastix lanati (nom. inval.). The sequence goes on from JACVTC010000012.1 coordinate 1,703,543, forward strand.
TATAAAAATTAATATAAAATCCTTCCTAAAACTCCAACTACCAAAATTTTTTTAAAAACTACTACTTTAACTCCTCCACAAAAAACTTTTTTCTAAAATTCATTCAACAACTATAATTCTAATACTCAAAATCCATCTCAAACTGATAATAGTATTTACGAAAATTCCATTTTTGACAATTCAATTAATATTACTAATAATCTGCAAAATCCTGATAAATTAAATCAAGATAACAAATCTCTTACTACTATAGTCAAAATGTTATTAAATTTAATAAAAATAAATAATTGATGATATAATAATTAATAATGATGAAGTCAATTATCCTCGCTCTTCTGGAAAACGATCATTACCTCAATTTTTCAGATTCCCAAATAGTTATTCCTTCCGCTCATAAAATCATTAGCTAGATTCCGATGATAGCTATTTACGCCAAAAGAAAAGTTTTATAGATAATATACTAGATAAATTCGACATAAATAATACTCGAAAAAGAAAAATATCTAGCTCAGGAAACAACGACATATTTAAAAATAAAAGTCCTTTTGTCAAAACAATATACAAAAGTGTATTGGATTTTTAATTTACTCATTTTCGTTCTTGAACATTAAATATAATGATATATACTGATAATCAAGCAAGTAAATGTATCATGGAAAAATGGTGAAATTAATAAAAAATTAAAACATATAGATATCAGATATCATTTCAATAGAGATAATATATTAAAGAAAAAAATTAATTAAAAATATGTAAACACGGAAAACACTTTAGCTGACATATTAACAAAAGGTTAAAATGGTACAAAAATACAAAATCAACAAATAATATTTGTATAAAAAGAATTTTTTTTTTTTTTTTTTTTTTTTTTTTTTTTTTTTTTTTTTTTTTTTACAGCCTCATTTATTGCGAACTTTGAATTTTATTTATTTATTCATTTATTAATTACATGAATATTTTTTTTTTATAAAAAAATACACCGAATTAATAAAAAAAAAAAAATAAATACTATTTGTCTAATTAGAAAATAATAATATTTAAATTAGTATTGCGAAAAAAAAAATAATATTCAAAATAAAATGTATAGTGTATAAATAAATTTAGAAAAAAATTCATAGGCAACGAATCTCACCTCCAAGAATATAAGATTTTTGTTTAAATGGAATTTTTATTCCGGATTAGGGCTTTAATTAACTATCTGAAAAAAATGATGATCTTCTTCAGAGGCATTGTCCCTGGTAGCCAGTCTTACTGTATTTTCAAAGTTGAAGCTCCTGGTTAGTTTGTGCTTATACCGTCGGAATAACAACCCTTGTCAAGTACTATCCAAATGCATAATTTCTGTAAAGAGAGAAGCAGGTCTCACCAAGAATGGTGTTGTTAAATAGTCACCAGAAATGATTTGGTTCTTAAACAAAACATCCCATTCCTTTTTATAATTTAAAATAATAATGTCTGCATCTCTTCTACCAAGAAGTAAGTTATATAGTCTGTACCACGTCACATATATATATTTATACACTCATTATTCAGAAAATTGCTTATAACGAGATTCATTAATTGATCATGATTGAAATTAATAATTTTTACTAAATAAGTTGAACAAAGATTTGGTGAGTTTGTTTTATTGGATGTGTCATTTGATATTAGATTTTGTTTTAAAATGCTGAAAAAGAAACCTTTCGATTCCATTTGGAACATCTTCAATATGAAATTTTAACTCCTGATATTGCTTTTTTAAATACTTTTTCAAATTTTGCGTGGTTAAAATTTGGAGTGTATACTTTAATCCTTAAGAAACTGTTATTGAATTTAGTAATTTTTTTCCCCTGACAAAATATTTTACTTCAATTTTTGCATCTAGAATGAATAAATTCTTTCATTTTAGCATTGGTCCATGAGTAAATATGTTGAAAATAGGAGTTGATGAAATATCTTTTCCATAATGAACTATTGATTACAAATTGATAAAAATGAAACCAATATAAACAAAAATACTAAAAACTAAGAAATATTAATATAAATATAAAGAATGTGAAAAAATAAATTTAGAAAAATTAAAAAAATAATTAAAATAATATAAAGACTTTTTTTTTTTTTTTTTTTTTTTTGTTGTTGTTGTTGTTGCTGTTGTGTGTGATAATTATTTAAGCAAGATAAACGAAATTGTAAATAAAATTTTTTATATCTTCTGGATTTTTGATTTTCTATTCAATTATTAAAGCTCTGATTAATGTAATAAAACAAACATACATACATACAAATACAAAAAAAAATTTTTTTTTTTTCTGAAAAATAATCATATATAAACTAAAATGAAAAGATAAAAAAAAATGTTAGTAGTGATAGACTATAAAATGATTCTCATTGGTTAAATAAAGTCTTAAACACAAGCTTTGGAGTGAATCAATTTCCTACATTTCCATTTTACAATAGCTACAGAGTTTAAATAATACTAAAGAAAAATACATAACCAAAATAATGCTAAAGTATAAAATATAATGATTCATTACAATGATAATATATAGAAACTACATAATATTATTAATTATACAACTCCAATGTTACTACATATCCAGTTTAAAAACAATATAAAACATCAGATTTACTTTCTATAGTCTTCCAATATTCCATATTTTTTCACTTAGCCATCGATTATCATCAGAATTACAGAAAACTGTAACTAATATAGGCTATTCCTTTCCTTCAACTTTTAATGGACCTGGAAAAAAGCAGTCCATATCATTGTGAATAAAAAGAATCTCAGTTCATAGGGAGTAACTACTTAATTATTATATTATATATTTATATTATAATTATTTTATATATTTATTTATTATGTAATTTACTAAAGTGTATTTATTTTAATTAAATTTATATATATATATAAATATATATTTATTTATTATTATTTTATTTGATTGTTTTATGTCTTTTTTTTATTATTATATCCATATTACATTATCAACTATTAAAACAATTATTTATTACAAAAAATTTCTTATAATGAAGAAATATACATACACACACAAAAAAAAAAGGTAATAATATAAATTCATTACCTTTTGAACTTTTTTTAATATAAATATAATTCCTTTTAAATAATATTTTTTTATATATTATATTATTTGTATTCTCTTTTTATAATATTAAATATTTATCAAATATATGCTTTAATTTATTAAAAATAAAAATAAATAAATTTAAATTAAAAAGAAAACAAATAATAAAATTTAAAATTAAATATATATGAAAAGAAATTAAAATTTCATTTTTTTTTCTAACTACGAAAAGTAAAAGATTAAAATGAAATTTAAAATTTATTCTATTACATTATTATTTATAACTTCTTACATGCTTATTAACTTTAAAAATAAAACAAAATAATTAGATATCTTTAAAAAGTGACAATAAAAATAAAATAAATCTTATTTTTATTACATTTTTACTTTTAAAATAATGAAATATATAAAAATATTTCCATGTAAATTTGTATATTTAAAAGTATTCATGAAATAGGTTAAGTTTTAATTAAAAAAAAAAAAAAATAAAATAAGATTTATAATATTACATATAAATATTATTTATATTTTAACCTCTCTTATTAAATAATTTAGAGTGACTCCATTTCTTTTCACCACCAGAGTTGCTTTCAGATCTTTCCATGTCAAAACCACCATTTGTTCTTCTACCAGAGTTGGAACTACCAGATCTACCCATGTTAAAGGCAGCTGGTGCCTTATTACCTCTCATACTACCTTGTCTTCCAGATCCAGAATTACTACCAGATCTACCCATATTACGGTCATCAAATTTTCCACTACCAGCACGCATTCTGCTATTTCTAGCACTCTTTCTGCTGGAGAAGGCGGTAGTCCAACCTTCATCATCGTTTTGTTGAGCTGGAGATTGAGCTTGAGCCATACGTTGGGATGGTGGAACATACTTCTCACCAGAAGATGATGATCTTTCAGCGAGAACTCTTGGTCTCCAAACATTATTACTAGTAGCCATTTCTTTTTCTCTCATCATCTTTTGTTCAGCACGAAGTTCAGCTTCTCTTTGTTTTTCAGTTTGAATATCCAATAACCTTCTTTCTTCAGCTTCTCTTTGTTCTTTTTCCTTTCTTTCACGTTCCTTTCTATCTTCCTCTTCAATTCTTTTTCTTTCAATTTCTTCAAGTTGTCTTCTACTTTCTTCTTCCCTAAGTTTCTTTCTCTTTTCATCAATTTTTCTAATTCTGTAACTTTCCTTTCTGAAAAGCATAGCTTGTTCATATTCTTTTTCGGCTTCGGCTCTGATCAATTCGGTACGACGTTTAATAATAATATCCTTGTACTTTTTGTAATCATCTAACATTCTTACCATACTCTTCTTTAATTTCATACCTTCTTCATGTTTAACCTTAGCGACCTCAAGTTGACGTTTACATAAAGCAACGTAATTAGCACGGTCAGTTTTCTTTTGTTCTTCATAATCTTTCTTTAATAATGGAATTTCTTCAATACGATAAGCTCTGTCAGTGTAATCAAGACGTTTAGTAAGTTGTTCAATTTTTCTTTGCTTTTCACGTTTTTCTTCTTCAACTTGCTTGATCTGAAGTTCCTTTAATTTGGCAGTATCAAGATTTTCAAGATCTTCTGGCTTAATATTAAGGTTCTTTTGCTTGGCTTCTTCAGCAAGTTTCTCGGCAAGTCTCTTGGCTTCAGCTTTTTCATTTTCAATACGTAATTTATTAAGACGATCTTCTTCTTTCTTCTTTGCTTCTTCAAGAAGTTTAGCCTTCTTAGCTTCTTCTTCTTGCTTCTTCTTAGCAGCACGCTTCATTTGTTCTTCCTCTTCACGTTGAGTGTTTTCCTGTTCCTTATATTCTTTCTTCTTTTCAATTATCTTAATACGCTCGTTAATAATATTCTTTTCCTTTTGAAGATTTTCGAGAGCTTGATTAATTGTAATTTCTTTACTTTCTCTCTTAATATCAACAGTTTCAGGATTAATTAATAAAATAACAGTTTGAAGACGTTTAGCTAATCTAGCTAATTGCATACGCATTTGTTCTGATGGTAAAGATTGAAGTCTTGGACCTTCTGATATAGAACCCTTACTGGAAATGAATGGATCATTTCCAAAGGTTAGACTTTGGTTTTCATGGTTAATACGAATATTTAATTCACCTTTCTTACAACCATTCATAATAAATTTTTCAATCGCAAATGAATCATAAGCATTGTCTTTAAAAGCAATTAAATTAACTACAGTATTAATCTTAATAGTAGTATAAATTTGAGATAATTGTTGTAATAATCTAGTTAAAATTACATTATATAATGGTTGAATGTATTTGTTAAGGTCTTCATTAACAGATAACTTTTCAATAATTGGCTTAATCTTCTTACCAAAGGATAATGGGTGGAACTGAACTTCTAAAATATTATAAAGTTCCTTTAATTCATTAGATACATGAGATAAAACGTTCTTCTCCAGAGCTTCTCTAATAAGAATTTCTCGTGTTGGAACAGTATTTACTCTAAGTAAATTGCAAAGTCTTTGAAGTTTTGACCTATCATCAATGTCATTATGAGTCTTTGCAGTAGTTATAATCGGAATAGCCAAAGCAGACATCAAAACAACAGAAGCCATTTTACCAAGTTCTTCTTCAGTAATATTTTCTCTACGTCTATTTAATGTAAAGTATTTACTCCAGGCAGCAGCATGGAATAAATAGTTTTCACTAACAAGAAAAACTTTAGCTAATTTTTCATAGTAGTTAATTAACATTTCATCCTTTGGTGCCTTCTTGGAAAGATCTAATAAATTATAAATGTCTTCAACAGTTTTGTATGCTTCTTGCCAAAATTCTAATTCTGCAGCAACGTTCAATTGAATGAAACGAGCTTCTAAATGACGCTTTAAGGTATCTTCCTTGTTTAAATCAATAGAATTTGGTTGATTAGAGTATTTTAATGTAGTTTGTAAATGAAGACGAAGGGAATCACATAAACGATGAAATTCGTTTTTACGTTGATACTTTAAACAGAAATCAAATGCTTGCTTTACAACTTCTTGATATAAATCTTCTAAACGAGAATTGTTTCTTAAAATATCTAAAGCAGTGCGATAAGCTTCCCAAAGGAACTTTAACCATGGAGTAACAACTTCTCTATTTGTTCTATCTTTACTAACTTCACTACTGACAGAACTTAATAGAATTGATTCAGGAGTTTCTGAAGCTTCGAGATCTTCAATTGAATTTAAATTAATCTTATCAGCCTTAGCTTGCGCTTTTTCAAGTTCTTCCTCTGATAATTTAATGAATGAATCAATATTTTTCTATATAATTATTTAATATATTTTCGAGTTTTAATTAATTTTTATTTTTTTCGCTTTAAAAATAATATTTCTATCTTTACTTTTTTAAATTTTTAAAATTATTATATTTTATTATTTACTATATATTTCAATTCTATTAATTTAAAAAAATACGATCTATTCTTACCTTAATACTATCAACACATCTCTTAATATTAATATCATTTCCTTGAATTAAACAAATGTTCTTAAATTGATGAAGTGCTTCCTTAGCCATCTTACCTTTTCTTAATTGAACAGCAAGTTCAACAAATTTTTCAACAATTGGTTCTAATACGACAAGAGAAATAATACGATTTTTCTTGGCCATAATAACATCATATAATGACTGAAGAGCTGTTTCTTCTTGCTTAGCACGTATGAGTTCTTTAAATGTCAATAACATAATTATATATAATTAATATTTTGATATATTTTAATAAATTTATAAATTTACAAAAAAAAAAAAAAAAATAATAATCTTTCTTATACTATATTTACTTTAAATCTAATTTATAATAATATATAATTAAAATGTAAACAAACAATTAATTAATATATATAACTAATTATCTTTTAAATAATTTATAATTCATTAATATTTTAATAAATACTATATATTTTTCTTTAAATCAATAAAAAATATTACTTATAATCCAATTTATATGAAATTATTTGTTAATATATAATTATAAAAAAAAAGTATATTGGACATTATAAAATGTGTATAGTTATTAAAATATTAAATATTAAACAAAAATGACTTATTTCCAAAATTTTTCCATTTCTTCTCTTGTTCACACATTTCTTTAAAATCTTTATATTTTTAATTTATTTATTCATTTATTTATTTAAGATTTTACCTTCAGCTCTTTTGAGAGCATTTTCTGGTCTTTGATAATATTGAACCATTTTATACAAAATTTGATTATATTGCTAAAATAAAAAAATTACAATAATAAATAAAAAAAAAATATAGCAAATTGCTCTGATCCTCCTTTATTATTATTTTCTAATATTTTCTTATCGTTTATTTTACTGAAGGATCTCTATAAAATTAATTAATAAGAGCTTTGAACTGTTATTGATTATATATATACTAGTTCGCTCAATTATAAGTGCAAAAAAAAAAAAAAAAATATTCTGGAAATTTTTATAAATTTAATAAATAATAATGGCTGATTGATATTAAAATATTATTGGTTATTATCTGTATTCCATCCAAATATTACATTTTATATATATTAAAATAATTTTAATAATGAAATTATTAGAATAATTAAAAAAATATGTACATTAAAATACGTTATATATAATTTAATATTATATATAAAACAATTATAATATTTCAATAATATTTTATTGATATAAAATTAATTATAATACATTACATTATACTAATAAAAATTAATATTTCTATTAATTAAATTTATTTATTTATTTATTTATTTATCTATTTATTATTATATATCGTTATTATCAACTATTTCTACTGTTAATAGAAAATTTTGTTAAATTTTATTATAGCAAAGAATAAAATTTTAATTATTTTTTGCCAATCATAAATTAAATAATTTAATATAATTAAAATTTACTTTTATTATGATGTATATAAATTTAATTTAATTATAAAAATTTATTATTAAAAATTAATTTTTTTTCTTATTTTAAATAAATTTAAAAAATAATTGTAAAATTAATTTATATAATAAATATAAATGGAAGGAATAGAAAATAAAGATAATTCAACAGATAATGCTGTTATTGAAGATAAAAGTAAAATTCGTAAGAGAAATGGTTGGGATGAGGAAAAAGGTAATAATAATGTTTGATTGTTTCTAAATTAAAATTATTTAATAATTATTTCAAATATATTAATGTTTTTTGTTTTATGTTGTAATGATTATTTGACTAATATTAAAAAAAAAAAAAAAAAATTAAAAAAAAATTAAATAATTAATGAAACAATTAGAGGATCCAGCTAAAAGGAAAAAATATGATGTAAATTTAATTTTAAAAATACTTAAAATATATAATTAATAAAATATATTTCTTTTACTATTTTATTAAATTATAATTTATTTATTCATTTATTCATTTATCTATTTATCTATTTATTAATTTATTAATTAATTTATTAATTAATTTATTTATTTATTAATTTATTAATTTATTTATTTATTTATTTATTTATTTATTTATTTTTAAATATTTATATATATATCATAACATATAATATATAAAGGATAGTACATTAACAGAAAATCAAAAAATGCGTTTAGAACAAGCAAGAGCATATATTGATATACAGAATAATAAAGTATTTATTGAATGTTTTTTAAACAAATTTCATATAAAAAATTATAATCAAGTGATATGAAATTATAATCTAAAATTTATTAAAATATATTTATATGTTATGTATTGTACTTCTAAAGTACAAAGAAGATCCCCAAAGTATAATTAATTCTACACTTTCAACAACATTTAATAAAGATAACACCGGAAATGAAGCTAGAACACTTTCAATTTTATGTAGAATATATGTTGGTTCTATTTTCTATGATCTAACAGAAGCTAATATTAGAAGTGTATTTGCTCCATATGGTAGTATAAAATCTATTAACTTAAAAATTGATCCTTCAACAGGAAAGCATAATGGTTATTGTTTTATAGATTATGATTTACCAGAAGCTGCTTTTCTCGCTGTAGAAAAAATGAATGGAGCTGACTTTGGTGGAAGGTAAATTTTATTATAGTTTAATTCTAATTTTAATTTTGTTAAATTTTAAATATATCAATAAATAAAAATTAACACTAATAATAATAATAATAACAAAAAAAAAAAAAAAAAAAAAAAAAAAAGAAAATTAAAAGTTGGTAGACCATTTAACTTTGATATAAATCTTTTACAAACATTACCAAAGCCCTCTCCAACAAGAATATATATTGCAAATGTAAATGAATATTTAACAGAAGAAAATTTAACAAGTCTGTTTACTCCTTTTGGAGAAATTGAGCAATGCTCATTAATTGTATGTTATTGCAATATTTTAAATACATAAATGTATATTAAAATAATAAAAATAACAAAATAAAATGATATATTTGAATAAAAAATAATTAACTAAAAGATTTTCAAAATTAATATATTGTAAAATATAAATTATGTAGCCAGATCCAATAACAAGAAAACATAAAAACTGCGGGTATGTATTAAAAAACCAATCTTATTAAAATTTATCAAAAGATTATTATTTATATTAAAATATTACAATTTGTTTATTATAGTTTTATTGAATTTAAAAATGAAGATAATGCAACATCGGCCGTTCTTAATATGAATGGTTTTGTTATTGGAGATCAAGCATTCCAAGTAAGAAAGAGTATAATTGGAGGGCCTATGCCAGAAGGAATGAAGGCTTTAAATAAAATGCCAAATCTCTCAGCTAATATTCCAGCTGATGTATGGGAAACTGCAAATTCAATTAATAGTAATATAGGTAATTGACTTAAAAGTATAAATTTATATATTTAATAATGATAAAAGAAAAGAATGATAAAAATAATAAAAATAATAAATTTTATTGATTATATGTATAATTTATTTTATTATTTTTTTTCCCTTATATACTATAATAATTTTTATATTATATATATATATATTAATATATATTAAATAGCGGCTGCTCCTAATAAAAATAATACTGTTAACCCAGTTGAACCACATCCAGAAATAGAAAAAATCAATAAACAAGAAGAAAATGTATCATTAGAAGAAAATATGTCTATTAGTGCTAGTCAAAGACTTTCAATAATGCAGAAATTATTAGCTAGACCTGATAAGGAAAGTACAGTTGTGTTATTGGAAAATATGGTAACAGCAGACGAAATTGATGAAGATTTACAATCAGAAATTACATCAGAATGTAGTAAATATGGTGAAGTTGTTAAAGTTGTTGTTTGGATTGTTCCAGAATCACCTTCAGATGAAGTCAGAATCTTCATTCAATTTAATTCTACTGAAGGTATGATACAATTGATTTTTTAAAATGATAACTAATACAAAAAATAAAAATATATCTTTTATATTTAATATTTTTATATATAAAATTTAATATTTAAATTTTCATTTTTTTTATTTTTATTTATTTATTTATTACAATTATTTTTTTTTTTAAAAAAAATGTATTTATATATATATATATTAAATAAAAAGCTGCAGCAAAAGCTAATACAGAATTAGACAGTAGATATTTTGGAGGAAGACAATTAAAAGCAAAATTATATGACTTAGAAAAATTCAATGAAAAAGACTATGCCCAATAATTAATGAAAATTCAGTACTACATAAGAATTGAAGAATTATTAATATAATAATATATTTTAAAAGAACGAAGAATACATTAATTATTTTTATATTTCATAATATTCTCTTCTTATTATATTATTTTATATTTATATAATCATTTGATTTTATATATATATTATATTTTATTTTATATATATATATATTTTAATTTTATATATATAAATATCTAAATATAAAAACATTTTTTATTTGTAATATCAATTTATTTCATAAGCCAATATTCAGTTTATAAAAAATATTTATTATAAAATAAAAAAAAGTAAAATAAAAAGTTATAATCTTAATAATGATTGTATCATATGTATTAATAAATAAGAGTAATTACCAAAATTTTATATATTTATATTATAATATATTTATAAATATTTAAAGGTATATTATTATAATATTCTATTAACCCTTTTATTATTTATTTATTTATTTTCTATTATTACTATTTTTTTTTTTTATTTAAATTTTTATTTATTATATTATATAATAATTATTTATGATATGATATATTTTATATTTATAAATTATTATTATTTATTACAATCTATCAATGCTAAAATAATAACAGTTACTATTTTTCATAACTAAAGTCATCATTTTATATCATTTTATATCATATTTTATATACATTATAATATTATATATATATATAATTCTATTGAATTCGTTTTTTTTTTTTTTTTTTTTTTTTTTTTTTTTTTTTATTTTATTATTATATAATGTATTATTCTATATTTATTATTTATTTCTGAAATTTTCAAATATATATATATTAATATAATTTAATGAATTTGATATATAATTAATATATATAAAATATATAAAATATATATGATATGATACTTTTTTTCCTTTTTTTATCAGTAATGGATCCCACGTTATATTTTTTTCTTTCTTTTTTTTTTTTTTTTTTTTTTTTTTTATTATTATTATTATTATTATTTATTATTATTATTATTATTATTATTATACATCATGTATATTATAATTCTTTTCTTTTCATTTTTGTTATTATTATTATTATTATTAAGTATATATATTATAATTAACATTGTATATATATTCTATGCTACAATTTTTATATAAAAAACGCATTCATGAAATAATAATATTATAAACGTATAATACGGTAAATATTCATAAAACATAAATTATTTTTATTATGAATTCTAATATTTTTTTTCATAAATAAAGCAATTCGTTGAATTTTGTTTTATTTATAATATTATATAATATATATTAATATAATTCAAAATGTTACTTCATATATTTGAAGGATATAATAAATAAAAGGTCAAAAAATTTTGATTTAAATTTTTAATAATAAATCAAATAAAAATTCCTTTTTTTGTTTTATTTTTTATTATTATTTGTTATTCGAAATTAATTTGGAGTATGTGTAGAATTATTTTAATTTTTTTTTATTAAATTTCTAAATATTGTAGGTTGATTTGTTTAAAATATTTTTACGAAATTAAAAATTACAAAGTTTTAAAAATAAAAAATGATAAAGAGAAAAAAAAATAAAATAAAATAAAATAAAATAATAAAATTTTTTAATTTTAATTTATAAAAATTTATATATATTTATACAATATATATATAATTTTATACAATACAAGAGGTGATTGTAAAAATCTATGCATCACACAATTGGTGTTTTGGTATAATTTCCTTAATGTTTAGAACTTGTTCTTTGAGGAAACCACATACTTGGTTATTTTATGTAATTACCTTACACAAACATATTTACATCTTTGTTTCTCTTATTTGTTAACTTTGAAGATGGCTATTTGATTTATTCAGTAATAGCTTTATTTTTTGTATATTTTTAAATATTTCTTTATATATTTTTTTATTTAATTGTATATATATATTATCTTATAAACCTAAAAATATATATATTTTAGCTTTATAATACAAGTATTTTATTATATACATTATATTTACTTTTTTTTTTTTTTTATTTCATTTCATTTTTTTTATATATATACACATATATATATTTCTTATTTTATTTTATCTATGTCTTCTATATCACTGTCTTTTTTATCTTTTTTATTTTGGCTATCCTAATATATTTTCTTTTTTTTTTTTTTTATCAAATTTTAGTTATCCCGTTATTAATACTTTGTTTTCTTAGTGATAAAATTGTCTATTTTATAAAATAAAGTAAATAAAAATAAAAAAAGAATAAAATAAAATAAATAAAAAAAAAATTTAATTATTATATATTGAAACAACAAATTTTTATCAACTTTTATCAATTATATTCAGTGAATTTAGATATTTAATTAATCAACTATCACTATTTTTGAAACAATCAATATGAACTAATACGAATATTATCGAATCTTTAGTAGCTCACGTTACTTTAACAATATTGAAAATAATTATTACATGATATTCATTCATTATCTTTAAAGATTGGTCAGTAAACTTTAATGTAATAAATTTAAACACTAAATCTTAATTTTACCTTCTTTTTTCTTTTAGTAAAAAATATTCACTATTTCATGGCTCCTATTTTGCTATTAAAGTTAAAGCTCTTAATCAACACACACTAATTAGTTTCAATTTTTTTTTTTTTTTTATGAAATTTGAATAAATGGTAATATTAATTTTTTTTCCAAATGCAAAAAAAAAAAAAAAAAAAAAAATGAAAATTATATATTTATATATATATTTATTAATGTCATAATCATACTATTTTAATGATATAAATCATAACTTTTTGATTTTATAAATTACACTTATTATAAAGTGACATTTCTTTATACAATTAATGTTAAAAAAAAATTTTTTTTTTTACGATATGAATTATATTTACAAAAGGTAACAATTATATATACATTTAAATCTGAATCAGTAATATTAAAAATTTTGAATTCGGTCATAACGTAAAATAAAGAATAAAGAAATAATATAATAAATCTTTTTTATTAGTTCTTTTTTTTTTTTTTTTTTTTTTTTTTTTTTTTTTTTTTTTTATTATTTTATTTTATTTTATTTTGTCTTATTTTTTAATTAATTTTATTTTATTTTATTTAAAATATTTTAACTATATAAATGTATTTATATAAAATATATAATTTATAAATATTTAAGGAATAAGAGAACTTATGACAATTTATGTTAATATATAAATCACTAAATTTTATAATTTATATATTAAAAACAACTTTTATTATATATATATATAAATACTGTTAATATAAATATAAAAATTCAATAATTTAATTATTAATACTTAATATTTATGAGAGATATATACAACAGAAACATTAATTATATAAAATTAAAGTTCTTAATAAATTTTTATTTTTGTTTTGAAATAATATGTTCTAAAATTTCGTTTAATATATGAATATTTTTTGTTTTATATCATTTATTTATGTTAATTTATTTATTTATTTTTGGTTTTTTGGTTTTTTGGTTTTCGATTTTCGATTTTTTTTTTTTTTTTTTTTTTTTTTTTTTTTTTTTTTTTTTTTTTTTTTTTTTTTTTTTTTTTTTGCTTTGTTTTGCTTTGTTTTGCTTTATTTTGTTTATTTAAAATAATCTATCTTTTTTTTTTTTTTTTTTTTTTTTTTTTTTTTTTTTTAATTATTAATATACTGAAATTAATTATTCTTAAAAATTAACTTTCTTTAATTTATTAGAACGATAACAATGTATAATAATATTTAAGACTAAGTTAATGAGAATCCATAATGGATTTAACCAAGTATATGGATAAAGGAATCCAGTTGCAACTGGTATTAATAGAATTTGAAGTAACAAAATGTAAATGATAGTGGTATACGAATAGTTAATTATAAATTTAGTTAAATGTAATAATTTATTTATGCATTGTACATCTTGGTAAATAGTAGTTATCACGGATGAATCCAAAGATATATCATTCAAAATACCTAAGCATAAACTATTTTAATAATTATATTAATAAAATTAATTATCATATTATAAGTAAGATAAAATAATAATAAAAATAAAATTAATGATTGAATTAAATATTCCATTCTATATAATAAAATAAATAATTAAAAAATTATAATAATATAAAAAAAAAAAAAAAAAAAAAAATAAAATAAATAAATAAACTACCCAATGTCTGCAGTTGAGAAAACATCAGAATCATTAATATCATTACCAATATAAGCAACTATATTTTTATTTATTTCATTATTTTGATTAATGAGATGATCATTATCCTTATTTTCTTCTGTTTCAACTTTAATTTCCACACCATTATTAAATTTAGATTCGGTTTGAGTACTATTTTCAGTTATTAATGTATCACGAGACATTGAAGGAATTGGTGCAATAACATTATAGTTTGAAAAAATATTACTTGAGCCATGTGGATTAAATGGATCAATATTGTTAGTATCCTCTTTATAAATTCTGTAGTCATCTAATTCACGATCAAAATAACTGTTTGTTAACTTAAAATCTGATTTAAATGATTGATTACTTTTTTGTTTATCAGTGTTACGAATATAGTTATTTTGGAGCCATTTAATTTTTTCTTGTTTTTCACTTGGTAATACATTATAAAGACAATGATTTTCATCAATTCCAATTTGTTTTGCCGTACTAACAGTGGAAGCTTCATTATCATTAGAAAGAAGCCATGGTTCGATATGATATTGCTCTTTTAAGCATTGTATTAATGGCTTTGTACCATCACGTACATTATCATGAATTCCTAACATACCAACAATAACTTTATTAATTGCAAAATAAAGAATAGAATAGCCACGTTCGGTCCAAATAGTAAGACGAGTTTGATCCATAGAAAATAAACATTTTTGTTTTATCATCCATTTTTCACAACCCATACATATATCTAGAGGATCACTATTAAGATTTTTAGATGATTTAATTTTTGCAATAATATTATAACCTTCAGTTTCGTGATAATAAACAATATTCCAAGATGAACTTAGTATTTTACTTGGAAGAGACATTTCAACCTTCTTAAGATAGTTTTTAATACATTTAGCATAAATATTGGTTGAACAACGTTGGAGTGACTTTAATATCTCATAAAATACTTCATCCGACCCATAACGATTAAAATTTTTATCAATAACTGTTTCAATAATACTAGGATTACCATTTGTAATAACTTGATCCTTATTAAAAACAACAATATCTAATAAATTTAATTTCTTAAATGTAAGTGCATTATCCTTAATCAATATTCCATATTTCATAGCAATTTTTGATGCATTAGATATTGCAATTGGGAAGGCAAATTCAATTGTGTAAGGACACGCAATAACTAAAACACTAACAGCAAAAATTATTCCAAATTCAATTTGATAATTATCCTTAAGAGATTGCTCATTAATAGCTTGACCATCAACATGAATTTTTCCAAAAGTCCAAATTACTAACGTAAAAACAGAAATAATAATACTAATTGGAACAAGATATCTATAAATACAATCTGTAAAGATATGGAATGAACTCTTTGAAAGTTGAACATCTTCAATAAAATTAATCATAGAATAAAAAGTACAATCATTAGATGCATCTAAAATTTTAACATAAATAGAGGATTCTTTATTCATGGTACCAGATATAACACGATCCATTACCGTTTTTGTAATTAGTTTTGTATTACCACAAATCATTGATTCATCTAATTTTGTTCTTCCATAAACAATAGATCCATTATAAGGTATTCTATTTCCTGGTAAAATCTTTATTATATCACCTTCCTTTAAACTGTTAACATCAACAATAGATTCGATCCATTCTGTTTTCAGTGTTTTTTCATTAATAGTATTACAGTTAGAAAGAGTTTTATCCAGCGGTGTTAAAAGAACAGCTTTTTTCATTTGTAAATGCATAAATTGTGAAATATTATTAATAGTATATTGTTTTGCAGAAAGTTCTAAAAGCTTTTTTACATAATAGCATGTAATTAATAATGAAGAAGTTCCATAATATTCATGATATATGTGAGGTTTTTCATATTTTACATCATTAGTATACATTTGAAGAAGACGAATAAATATTCCAATTGTTGAATAAATCCAAATAATCCATGTAGAAATACTTAAAATAACAATACGACTTATACGATGATTTTGTTTTTTATTACTTGAATGAATAGGGCATTGTGAATATTTATCACTATATAAATGTGTTGAATCATCATTTAAACTTGGTAAACTAACATCATCATGTGAATAATAACATTCGCATTTATTAGATTTTATTATATTGAATGCAGTAGTATTAATTTCTTTACCATAATAAAATTGAACAGGAATAGAAAGAATTAAAGCAAATAAGCATTCTAAATGTAAATTCAAATTAACATATGAATTATTTGAAATATAATTTATCCAACTAAATAAATATGGAGTAATAAAACTAAGAATAGTTAATATACAGCATATTCCAAAACATTTTTCCAGTTTTGAATTTAGAATTATATGTTTATCTATAACCCTTTTTGATTTTTTATCAATATTATTTTTTAATTCAATATAATTAGCTTGTGAATGATTATCCATTTCTAAATTATCTGAACTATTACCAATATATTCTGTACTAGAGGTAGAAGAATTCGCTGAATGAGCATATATATCAGTGGAAAGCAAATTAATTTCATCAGAATCCGAATTATAACCTTAATGTTATTATTAAATATATTAATTAAAAATAAATAAATAAATAAATAAATAAAAATATAATGTAAAATAAAATTAAATAAATATAATATAAATAATAAAATATAAAATTGTAAATAAATATAATTTAATTTCAATACTAATAATTATAAATTAAACGATTTTATTAATTATAATAATTTACATATTTCTGTTTTTTCAGCTTCATCTTGATAGGAAAGAGTTAAACTATTTAAAGATGATTTGGAATATTTTTTATGCAAAGGTATATTATATAAAGGATTTATGATATTATTCATATTATTCATTGGTATATTAAGAATATATTTCTCCTCTTCTTTAGTAAGACGATGAAATGAATCTGATATAGCTGATACATCGAAATGATATATTTTCATTTCGTTTATTATATCTTTAATTGAAATTTGATAAGAGTTATATATGATAGTACATTGTTTTTTCATAAAATCAAATTTTACAGGACTTTTTATTCCTGAAATTTTTAATAATTTTGATTCTAGATACATTGCTTCTGATGCTCTATTTAATTTTGGTAAAACAAATGATATGGCATGTAATGAAATTTTTTCATTATCATTAGAATTATTTTCTAAATCCTTAAAAGATAATGAACTTCTTTTTACTTCATCTTTATTTGAAAATTCCGAATCTAATATTAAATTAATATATATAACAGTATATTATAATAATTGAAATAATAAAGTTAATAAAAGATAAAATAGAATATATTATATATTATATGTAATATTAATAATTTTTAATAAAATTAAAAAAAAAAAAAAAAATTCAATATTTATAGAGTATAAATGTTGATACTTACATTCCATTTGAATTCTATTAATATATATATTCATTTCATTTAAAATTAGTCTAATATCATCAAAAATAAAGCATTCACTTGATTCATGATAATAAAAAATCATTGAAAAGCGATATATTTCTGAATTTAAATCCTCATTTACTTTATTATCCAGTTCAATCCATGGTTGTTGAATAAACTGAATTGATTGAATATCAATTTGATCAAATAAATATTGACTTATATAATTCTTTAACCAAAGTATACAATCATTACAATCCGGATGGCATATTCCTGAGGTAATTCTATTGTTAAATTTATTTTCTTTTGAATAACAATAAAGTTCAATAAGAGCACTTTTATTATATTTATTTTGATATTTAATACTTGACATAATATCTTGATCTTGATCTTCTGAGGAATTCAAAAATTCATTAATAAAACTATCATCAAAATCTTTTGTATTTTCATTTATATTATGCTCATTTATTGGATCATTAATTGATTGAACTTCATATGTAGTTGAACTAATTTTTTTATTCGTAACATCACTATAGGTTACTTTAATATATGGTGAAGTAATGACTTCCAAAATATTTAATCCACTTTGAGATATAATATTTTTTATTAATAGTAAGTTCGTAAAATCCGGATTATATTTGATTTTAATTTGACTAGTTAATAATGATATATGAACACTTGAAACAATAGACGGTGAAATATAAAACGAAGGATTTAACAATGGATATTCATGAATATCACCCAATGAAGCAGTATCAAGAATATTTAATGAAGTTTTCTGATTTTGAATATTTTCGAAGTGAATAAGATTTTTTTGTTCAATTTCATTATTATTTATACATTCTTTATAATGATATTGATATTCAACAAAATCTTCTTCATTTCCTAAACCTGGTATAGAATACAATCTTTTCTTTAAGGCTTCTAATTTTTCTGAAGGAAAATTATTTAATTCCTCTTTATCAAAATTAAATGTTATATACTTTGTTTTCCATATTGTTTTATTACCTTTTGAGAATGAATATCCATTTATTGATTTTTTTATTATATTTTTTCTTTCCTTTCCATAATTTTCAACCTTATAATTAAATATTGAACGAAATTTTGGCAAAGAATTGTGGCAAATATGATATTCCATTTTTAAAATATATTTAAAACTTTTAAATTTATATTTTTTTTTAACTTTCGTTTAATATATATTTATAATAATATATTAATAAAGTGTTATATTTAATAATAATTGGATAAAAAAAAAAATAAATAAACTTCCTGAAAATTTAATGCTTTTTTTTATCTATTTAAAAGTCATTTGATTCAACCGAAAATAAAAATATTAAAATTTTATTATATGTTTTAAATTATTTCTATTGGAATAAAATAAATCTATTTTTATATATAATATTTATTCTTATTTTTTATAAATTTTAAAAAGAACTACGTATAAATTAACAAAACATTAAAAATACATAAAATTTATTAATATTATCGTAAATATAAAAAACTAATACTAAAAATATTAAATTGATAATTTATTTAATAATTTTAAATTTATATTTATTATATTATAATTAATACTTTATATGAATTTATAATGTTCAACTGTTTAATTTTATTATTCTTTCTTATTTCTGTAATACAATTTTAATTTTAAATATTATTATTATTTTTCTTTTCTCTTGTTATTTATATTGAATTAGTATTTGTTTTATGAAATTAAAGTTTTTTATGATGTTTATTGTATATCGAAGTTCTTTCTATTAAATCTTATCTCGGTTGTTCTTTTTTCTACTTTAAACTAAATAAAACTCATAAAAAAAAAAAAAAAAAAAAAAAAAAAAAAAAACAATTTTTTTTTATTTTTGTGAGATAAGTACTTGCTAAAAAAAAAAAAGTTTTATTTTATAAAGAAAGGAATTAATAATAATATTAATAATAATAATTATAATAATAAAAAAATAAAATAAAATAAAATAAAAAAAAAAAAAAAAAAAAAAAAAAAATTAAAATAAAATAAATAATAAATACTAATAGATAATTGTTTTTTTTTTTTTTTTTTTTTTTTTTATTTAATGGATTTTGTTTTTTCCATAATTTGTAATTCCTCTCTTTTTTTTTTTTTTTTTTTTTTTTTTTATTGTTATGTTGTTATAAATATCGAAGTACTTTTATAGAAGTTGCTTAGAAATAAGTAATATATATAACATAAGAAAAAAATAATTAATAAATATTAAAATGAAGAAATTACTTTAATAATAATAATAATAAATAATAAATTAAATATTAAATAATGATAATAAAATTTTGAAATAAAATCTAAATTTTAAAATATTCAAATATATGTTAATATATTGGATTATATTGAAATTATATTATTTTACTGTTTTTTAATTTATATTATAATTAAAATTGAATTGTTTATATTGTATTTAATTTATTAAAATAAATACATAAAAAAAAAAGGAGAGAAAATATTTCAAAATATTAAATAATTAATTTTTTTTAAAATGTTATGGATTTAAACTTTAGCAATTATCATTTATTATATTTGATAATTTAGAAATATGTATTTATAAAAATATTTTTTATAGTATATTAAATAATTATATATAAATATATTTAAATATATTTAATATAAAGTCATTAATAGTAATGGCGTCATGTGATATCATATCCTTCTACATTACATAACAATGCTAAGAAATAATTTCTAGATTACAGTTTTTAACTTTTATAAATAAATTATAGTAATAATAATGAAATATATCAATAAATAAATAGAATCAACTGTATCAAACAAAAATAAAAGAGAAATGATATTATTCATTATTATTATTATTATTATTATTATTATTATTATTTATTATTTATTATTTATTATTTATTATTTATTATTTATTATTAATTATTAATTATTTATTATTTATTATTTATTATTTATTATTTATTATTTATTATTTATTATTTATTATTTATTATTTATTATTTATTATTTATTATTTATTATTTATTATTTATTATTTATTATTTATTATTTATAATTTATTATTTATTATTTATTATTTATTATTTATCAAATTTATATACTAATAAATAATAAAATTTAAAATATAAATATTTATATATATATATAATAATAAAAATTAAAATATAAATATTTATATATATATATATATATATAATAATAAAATTTAAAATATAAATATTTATATTTTAATTTTTATTATTTATTATCATATAAATTTGATAAAAAAAGAATATCTTTAAATTTTTAAACATGAAATGAATAATGAAGAGATGTACTTTCCTTTATTTATTCAATCATCGAAAAATAACATAAATTACTATAATATAATGAATAAAAATGAATTTATAAACTTATTTTTAATTTCTTAAATAATAGACAAAAATAAATTGTGACAAATCCAATTAACATCAATTACAAAAAAAAAAAAAAAAAAAAAAAAAAAAAAAAAAAAAAAAAAGTAATATTAAGCTTTAAAAATGATAATACAACAAAAGATATTATACATATAAAAAAAAATATTTTAACATAATTATATACATATATAATTTGATTTTATCATTTGTATATCAAATAAAAAAAAATTATAATATGTCACCAAAATAATAAATAATGTTAATTAATAAAAAAAATTTTTCAATATGAATTACAAAATTTATTTTGTAATAATTAGGAAATTTATTATTTTCGTATTACTTTTTATAAAATATATATTATAATTTAATAAATTGTAAATAATGGATTCTTATCTGATAAAGGATGTAAACTTATTGATGCTTCCACCTATATCAATTATACTAAAAAAAATATAAGAAGATAATTAAACTGATTAAAAAAATATATTTGATTTATAATATCAGACTTTATTAAATATTTCTTATATTACAAATATTTAAAGAATTAATAAATCATATTAAATTTATAATTAAATTAATAATTTTACAGTCTAATTAGTAATCTTTAATTATTATAATTAATACTTAATTTCAATGGTTAATTAGTAGCATTTTTCTAAAGTAATATTTTCTATTTTTATTATTTTTTTTTAATTGGGATTAACGAGAGAGGAGGATAATAGGACCTCTAGTCTCTCTATTAAACTTATTAGATTCTCATTGAATTATTTGCCATATTGTTTCGACGTTGAAGAGGAAATCCCTCTAAGCAAGGCTAATATGATAAACATTTCCTATACTCCGCTTTAAATGGCGAGTTTTTCAATGACTCTTGAGCTATAATCGAGGTAGGGATAAATTTACTAATTCTCTCACAGATAAAATGCTCCCAACACTTGCAATCATATAGTCTTTCAATAGGAATATTTATCACGTCGAAGGAATACCAACTTCATTTACAAGGAAAAAAACTCTGAAAAGATGAATAATTGTGGGTTCAAACTGAATCCTTATGTGTGTCTGTCCCAAATACCAACTATAAGGATAAAAACTGGAAAGACAGTATTTAACATTTCTATTAATCATATTTAAGAGTTTTATTATATCTTCATTATTGTAATTTTACATTATTTTTTACATTATATTTAATCAAATTTAATTTAATTAGGATTATAAACTATAAAAAATAATTAAATATATCTTTTTATATAAAATAAGTGTATATTACGGTTGTTAAAAATTCGGTACGATTTAGATAGTTAATTTATTATTAATTATATTTATCTTAATATTATTTAAAATTTCATTCTATATCATCTTGTTGTACAAATATTTTAATATAAATTTAAATATTTAATTAAATTTAATTTAATTTAATTTAATTTAATTTAATTATGGATAATAAATTATAATAAAATAAATAAATATATCTTCTTGTATAAAAAAAATGAGTTAATACGGGGTAATATTTATTTTAATTTATATGATTAAAATAAATATTACCATGATTAATTTATTATTTGTCATTATTTTTTTCTTTCTTTTATTTTTTATAAATTTAATTACTTTTCTATTTATTATTATATTCTTACGAAACTTATTATATTAATAATATAAACATTTTATTTAATAAAATCCTTCAAAACTTCTAATTTCCTCCAAATATTTTTCATCAAAAAAAAAAAATTATCGTTCTTTTTAAAATTATCCTAAAAACATCATAAAATATAACATTATTGCTATTAATGTATTAATATTAATTCAAAAAAAAATTTTTTTTTTTTACTGTATTATTAATTTTATTAATTGTTTTTATTATTTTTTCTTCCTTTACTTTTTTACTACTTTATTTTTTATATTACATTTATTTTATTTTTTTTTTTTTTATTATTTCTATTTTTCATTAATAATTTTTTTTTATTTTTACTACGTTATTATTTATTACTTTAATTACTATGAGCTTTTCTTTTTAATTTTTTATCTTTTTTTATTTATTTCATTTAATTTTTAAATTTTAAAAAATACTTCTTATTGAAATATAAATTTTAAAAGTTGCTATTTTAAAAAAAAATAAAAACAACAACTTTACTATTCCTAAATTATTTTAGGTTTTCAAATCTCTTTTAATGAGATGATACATTTCATATATTTTTCATTAAACTAACTTAACAATTTAATGGAATACCACACCATTCGTCATTTTCAACTCCCCACTTGCCATCTCCATCTTCAAAGTAAACTTCTCCACATGATGAACAGCATTTATATCCTTGAGAATTAATAGAGGCTGAACATTTATCAGTTGGGGCTGCTGTCTTACCACATCCACACCATTCGTTGTTTTCAACTCCCCAGTCACCATCCTCATCACTGTAAACAACTGAACAACCTGCCTTACAACATTTGTAACCTTGTCTAGTAATAGAAGCTGAACAAGTACCAGCTGGACTTGGACTTGGACTTGGTCCTGGATTTGGGACATCACCAAGCATAGATGGAACATCATAAATATCTAAAAGACCATTGTTAACCATAATTTCAGTTTGACCCCAGAATCTGTGGTAAGTGAAGGTTGGAGCATCACCTTCATTAAGGAAGTTTTCAACTTGTGCCCATTCTGGATCTTGCTTGTACTTTGGACGAATGTCAATGAAAGTATTACCATTTCTAAGATTAGCACCTTGAGCATTCTTACCTGTCCATCCGTATGGAATGTAAACTTCATCTCCAAACTTAGAGTAATCAAGACGAGCTTCTTCAGTGGCATAACCAAGATTATCCTTATAGTTTTCCATGGCATCCATAACATCAACAACAAGTCTAAGACCTTCTTGATCTTGATCCTTCATAGAAAGCCATAATAAACCCTTGGTGATAGAAGCAATTGATCCAAGATCAGTACCTTCTGATGAAACAGTACCATGAAGAGAAGCATTACGATTACTCTTATCAAAGTCAGAAGCCTTCCATTGATCTGGATTACCTGACCATTCTAAGTTAGTGGCATGAACAATTTCTCCACCATTAACACGGGTAGTATTCTTGACCCATTTAGCCCAATCTCTACAAATCTTTCCTGCCTTTTCATTACCAGAAACATAGTAAAGAGAACAGACACGTTCCATACCCCAACCTTGCATACCTGTCCAATTGTTGGATGGTGGATCGTGATAAACTGGTTGCCAATCGTAGTACATACCATAGAAAGTGGTAATGTCACTATCTGGTTGAGCGTAGTGACCTTGCCATGAGTTAGTGGCACCTCCAGCAATACAACCTTCTGAAGTTTGTAACCATCTGAATAATTCTAATTGACGATCTAATGAAGTAGCCCAATCCATAACTGCAGTAGCACCCTTTGGCTTGAAGGCTGGTTCAGTAGAAAGAACCCAAGCAGCTAATGGATTTTGGTAACCAGTGTGAGTATGAGATGAACCAATTCTCCATGCCCAATCACCTTGTAAACCTCCACCCCAAGCGAAGTACCAAGAGATAAGATAGTGAGGTGAATTCTTACCACGTCCAGCTTGGCATTGTTGGTAACCGATACAATTACCAATCTTCTTGAAATACTTATCATATTGAGCATAACGTAAGTAATCTCCAAGCTTAGCTGCCTTAGAAGCAACTGAAGAAAGATCATAACCATCTTCTTGAGCCCAAATTTATCCAAAGTAAGCAGCTTGAATGGCTCGAGCATCAGCATCTGGTGCTGCTGTGTATCTCCATTGCTTAGAGTAGCTGTTATCTCCTGTGAAAAGATCTAAGAATCCATTACGCCCACCCCACTTCATGGTTTCCCAACATGGATGTGGAACGGTCTTCCAAGTGGATTCAGATGGACCACGTTGGAAAGTGTTAATGAATGATGGCTTACTTCTACCATCTCCTTGTTGACCATAACCATACCAATTATCACCATCGATAATCCAATGCATAGCATAGATATCCCAAGTACCATAAGCTTGTTGAAGTTCCTTAGCAATTGGATCTTGACCAACAATACCATCTTGGAAGACAAGTTGAGCTGGATAATTCTCAATATCATCATCTTCTGGAGCATAAGTTGCTGGAGCAGCTGCATTGTATTTGTTGTTACCTGGTTGGTTTTTATTATCTGGAATCATGTGCTTTTCTAAGTATTTCCAAGCTGTTTCAACACCAGAGTAATCACCAGTAAGCTTTCCATTAACAGCTTCTAACCAAACCCAAAAGGAATAGGTTTCAGAAACAGATTCGTGACCTTGATCTGGAGCTTCAACCATAAGAGTTTCAACAGAGTGATATGGAACATTTTCTGGTGAGAAATATTCAGATCTGTATGAACCATTACCAGTCATAATATTGTAATGTTCAATAGCACGTTGACCATATTGAGTGTTGGCACGCTTTTTCATTGGAGCTGCCATAACAGCAGTAGCACCAAGAAGAGCAATAGCGGATCTAATGGATGGCATTTTAATATTTAAATTTTCTTTAATTATCAAAAATAGAAATAAAAAAAGAATAATCACAATAACAATAAGATATTATTATACAATAATAATAAGATAAATATTTTTATTTCTTAATAGTTCGTTCCGGCGAACAATTATATTTTTTTATTAAAAATAAAAATTAATATTAAAAAATATTATATTTTTAATTATTACAAAAAAAAAAAAAAAAAAAAAAAAAAAAAAAAGAAAGTACTTTTGACTTTTTATATATTTTAAAAAATATTCATATTTATATGAAATTTTAAAATAATAAATAATATTATAATAAGTATATATATATCTTTCTCTAAAGTAAATTTTTTATTATTATAATTATTATTATTATAATTAATTTTAATTTAAATTTAATATATACTAAAATGAAATATAAAAAAAAACAAAATGACTTATTAAAATATAAAAAATTAAATTACTTAAAATCTATAAAGATTAAATTAAATTTGAATAATAAAATGTAAAATTTTCAGAAACAAATTTTATTTTCATAATTTAAATATCATTAATTTTCCTTCTTTATCATAAAATAAAGTTTAAAAAAAAAAATAAATAAATTTTAAATAAATGAAATAAAAAATTCTCCATTGAAAAGATATAATATTAAGTTAACATAATAAAAATATATATATATATATATATATATTGTAAATTTCATAAAACCTTAACTATATATAAATATTCCAAGTTATAATAAAAATAATTTTTTAATAAATAAAATTCATAAAAATTTTAAATATATTTTAGTAAATTAAATTCTTTTTTCTATTTTATTTTTTTCATTTTTTAATTTTAATATTAATAATCAATTAATATATATAATTATATAATAAATTAATAGCATTGACATATCTAATAACATGAATTTTTTTTTATGAAATAATTAAATATAAAATTAAATTTATTTTAATTTTATTTTGAATTTTATAAAAATGATAATAAATATTTAATTTTTAAACCATATGATTGTATTAACACTAATTAAAAAATATTTAAATTTATTATTGTATTTATCAATAAAGAATTATTACAAAAAATATAAATAATTTAGTAGCCTAAGTAAAAAAAATTTAAATAATGGTCATATAATGATATATTATAGTCCTTTTAATCTTATTTCTATAAAATTCTAATAATATGAACTGCATTTATATAACTTTACTATATATATTATATTTTTATCATATTTAATATAAAATTTGAATCATATTATTATAAATAATTTGACGAAGATTAAGTGGATCTTCACTTCCATTACTGAATTTAATTAAATAATAACCATAAAAGAACTTTTCATTTTTGGGACCTAAATCAAGTCTAATTTGAAATTTGGAAAATTTTTTATTTTTTACTGAAGCTGAAATATTAAAATTATTAAAAAAAGAAAAATAAAAGCCAAAATAAAATGAATATATATGTGTATATATATTATAATATGTTTATAAAAAATTATTTATAAAATATTTAAAAATGAAATAAAAAAAATATTAAGTTATTTTTTTATTTATAAATTTAAAATTTATAAATTATATATACATAATAAAAAAATATTTCTATCAAAAGTTTTAATAATATTCTTAAAACAAAAAGTAATAAATTCAAATTCAGTGAATGAAGGTGTTACCAAAAAAAGTAAAAAAAGTAAAAAAAGTTTAAATTATCTTTTCTCATAACATAAACGGTTGGAATGTAATAATCATTAAAAATTTAATTTTAATCAATATTACAATCCCAATAATTATTTGGATAATGGAAAGTACCAAGAGCTTTTACTCTTTTTTTTCTATAGTAATATTATTATGTATGAAGGAAACGTTAACATTTAAATTACAATTAAACTTTTCTTTAACATTATCTTCAATATAATTATAAAAAAATAAATATTAAGCAATGGTAAATCAGAATAAAAAAAATATAATAAAAAATAATAATAATTATATTTATATATATATAATTAAAATAAAAAAAAAAAAAGTAATAAAAATTCAAAAATAAAATTAGTTTTACTTATATATATTTAAAAAAGAAAGAAAATATATATATATATATATATATAATACAATTTTAATAAAAGAAATATATAAAATTTCAACAATAAATAAGAAAGGTGAATAGAAAAATAAAATTTAACATTATATTATCATTATCTAGAACGTTGATAGAACCAATAAAATAAAGTTCATTTACAATTTTGTGAGTTAATTTATATAAGTTTATCCATTATATTAGATACAAATTTGGAACAAAAAAAATAGTATTAAACTTAATAATCCTATTGTAAGTTATGACAATTGAAATGTAAACTAAAAGTCCTATTGTAAATTATTCCAATTGAAATGAAAGCTAAAATTAAGTTTTTATATTACATGTTTTTATAATTTTAAAAAGCTATTATAATTATATAAAATTTTAATAATAATATTAATAATAATTTTTTTTTATTAATTTTTAATATATTTTTATTTCTCAAATAATATTAATGATTTTAATATATTAATTATTAAATTTAAATTTTTAGAGACTTAAAAATTATGATATGTTATAAAATTATTCTAATAATTAAGTTTTATTTTATTATAACTTTGTATAATTTATAATATATAAAATTAAATAAATTTTATATATTATAAATCAAATAATATAAATAATATATGTAAATTATTGATAAAAAAGATGTATATATTGGTTTATGATTAATTATACAATTTAAAACATATTTCATATAAAAGATTATGGTAAATTAACATTATATTTTAATAAATAGAATATTTTTAATAACTTTAATTATTAAGAAAAATGTATAAATATTGAAATATTTGTAGTTTTAAATTTTATTTAATATATTATTGAAATGAATAATTACAATAAATTTTATTAATAAATAAATAAAAAGTAATATGAAGTTATATATACATATATATATATAATTTTGTTATTATTATTTTAATCATACTTTATATAATCATATTATATATTTAATTATTTCTTTTTATCTATTTTATTAGTATTTTTTTTTTATATAAAAACAGAATTTTTTCTTTTTTTTATTCAATCTTCATTCTATATTATTTTTTGATTAAATTGTATTTAATTAAAATAATTTAGTATTATTTCTGGAAAATAATTACAAAAAAAAAAAAAAAGAAAGAAAGAAAGAATTAAATATTTGAATTCAATTCAATTCCTATTATTGAATAATAAAAATTTTCTTTTTAAACATTTTTTTTTAAAAAAAAATTAAACTATCAATAGAAATAAAAATGCCATCCATTAGATCTGCTATTGCTCTTCTTGGTGCTACTGCTGTTATGGCAGCTCCAATGAAAAAGCGTGCCAACACTCAATATGGTCAACGTGCTATTGAACATTACAATATTATGACTGGTAATGGTTCATACAGATCTGAATATTTCTCACCAGAAAATGTTCCATATCACTCTGTTGAAACTCTTATGGTTGAAGCTCCAGATCAAGGTCACGAATCTGTTTCTGAAACCTATTCCTTTTGGGTTTGGTTAGAAGCTGTTAATGGAAAGCTTACTGGTGATTACTCTGGTGTTGAAACAGCTTGGAAATACTTAGAAAAGCACATGATTCCAGATAATAAAAACCAACCAGGTAACAACAAATACAATGCAGCTGCTCCAGCAACTTATGCTCCAGAAGATGATGATATTGAGAATTATCCAGCTCAACTTGTCTTCCAAGATGGTATTGTTGGTCAAGATCCAATTGCTAAGGAACTTCAACAAGCTTATGGTACTTGGGATATCTATGCTATGCATTGGATTATCGATGGTGATAATTGGTATGGTTATGGTCAACAAGGAGATGGTAGAAGTAAGCCATCATTCATTAACACTTTCCAACGTGGTCCATCTGAATCCACTTGGAAGACCGTTCCACATCCATGTTGGGAAACCATGAAGTGGGGTGGACGTAATGGATTCTTAGATCTTTTCACAGGAGATAACAGCTACTCTAAGCAATGGAGATACACAGCAGCACCAGATGCTGATGCTCGAGCCATTCAAGCTGCTTACTTTGGATACATTTGGGCTCAAGAAGATGGTTATGATCTTTCTTCAGTTGCTTCTAAGGCAGCTAAGCTTGGAGATTACTTACGTTATGCTCAATACGATAAGTATTTCAAGAAGATTGGTAATTGTATCGGTTACCAACAATGCCAAGCTGGACGTGGTAAGAATTCAGCTCATTATCTTATCTCTTGGTACTTTGCTTGGGGTGGAGGTTTACAAGGTGATTGGGCATGGAGAATTGGTTCATCTCATACTCATACTGGTTACCAAAATCCATTAGCTGCTTGGGTTCTTTCTACTGAACCAGCCTTCAAGCCAAAGGGTGCTACTGCAGTTATGGATTGGGCTACTTCATTAGATCGTCAATTAGAATTATTCAGATGGTTACAAACTTCAGAAGGTTGTATTGCTGGAGGTGCCACTAACTCATGGCAAGGTCACTACGCTCAACCAGATAGTGACATTACCACTTTCTATGGTATGTACTACGATTGGCAACCAGTTTATCACGATCCACCATCCAACAATTGGACAGGTATGCAAGGTTGGGGTATGGAACGTGTCTGTTCTCTTTACTATGTTTCTGGTAATGAAAAGGCAGGAAAGATTTGTAGAGATTGGGCTAAATGGGTCAAGAATACTACCCGTGTTAATGGTGGAGAAATTGTTCATGCCACTAACTTAGAATGGTCAGGTAATCCAGATCAATGGAAGGCTTCTGACTTTGATAAGAGTAATCGTAATGCTTCTCTTCATGGTACTGTTTCATCAGAAGGTACTGATCTTGGATCAATTGCTTCTATCACCAAGGGTTTATTATGGCTTTCTATGAAGGATCAAGATCAAGAAGGTCTTAGACTTGTTGTTGATGTTATGGATGCCATGGAAAACTACAAGGATAATCTTGGTTATGCCACTGAAGAAGCTCGTCTTGATTACTCTAAGTTTGGAGATGAAGTTTACATTCCATACGGATGGACAGGTAAGAATGCTCAAGGTGCTAATCTTAGAAATGGTAATACTTTCATTGACATTCGTCCAAAGTACAAGCAAGATCCAGAATGGGCACAAGTTGAAAACTTCCTTAATGGAGGTGATGCTCCAACCTTCACTTACCACAGATTCTGGGGTCAAACTGAAATTATGGTTAACAATGGTCTTTTAGATATTTATGATGTTCCATCTATGCTTGGTGATGTCCCAAATCCAGGACCAAGTCCAAGTCCAAGTCCAGCTGGTACTTGTTCAGCTTCTATTACTAGACAAGGTTACAAATGTTGTAAGGCAGGTTGTTCAGTTGTTTATAGTGATGAAGATGGTGACTGGGGAGTTGAAAACAACGAATGGTGTGGATGTGGTAAGACAGCAGCCCCAACTAATAAATGTTCAGCCTCTATTACTTCTCAAGGATATAAATGCTGTTCATCATGTGGAGAAGTTTACTTTGAAGATGGAGATGGCAAGTGGGGAGTTGAAAATGACGAATGGTGTGGTATTCCATTAAATTGTTAAGTTATTTAAATACTAAGCACAATCTCAAAGGATTAAAATTATTATCATAAAAAATACAATATGTTCAATAAAAAATAAAAAATAAAAAACAAAATAAGAGAAATTAAAAAAAAAAATAAAATAAAATAAAAAAAAAGTAATTCAAAAGATTTATTACTATAGATAATAAAATTGATTAATAAAAAAACTTATAAAATAAAGATAAAACTTTATAAATAAAAAATAAAAAATAAAAAGATTAAGAATAAAATAATATATATAAAAGATAAATAAATAAATAAATGTAAAAGAAAAGAAATTCTTTTTTTGTTTATAAATATTGTGTTTCGACTCTTTTTATTAAATATTTTTTTTTTTTTGAAAAATAATTGTGTGATATATAATTTTTTTATTATTATTGAAAAAATTGAAATTATAAAATTATATCTAAAAGTCAAAAAAAAAAAAAAAAAAAAAAAAAAAAAAAAGAGTAGAATAATAATATATAAATGATATTTTATATGATGAAAATTTCGTAATAATATTTCATTAAATAATTTTTGTATAAGAATTAAATTTTAATTATTTAATCTTATAATACGTTATTATTTTTATCAAATTATTATTATTATTATTATTATATATCATATTATATACAAATTGTCAATATGTATATGTGAATATTGTATATGACCTATTAAAACTTTTATAATAGTACTAATATGCAAATTTACTTAAAAATATTGACCTATACAAATATTATATAACTTTTTATAAAAGTTATAAATAAATAGGTTCTTGGAAGGTCAAAAAAAAATTTACTATTATTCTATTTTTAATTTATTATTAAAAAAAAAAAAAAAAAAAAAGCTATTTCTAATTTTAGAAATTTTTATTTAATTCATTTTAAATTTTTATAAGAATTAAAAAGTGCTTAAAGAGTTTCTATATAATATCAAAAAAAATAATAAAAATAATAGGTAGGTCGATTCATTATTGTTAAGATTCCTCAATCCTCAATAAGCAATATAAATCTATTATATAAAAATATATTAAGTTTATCACTTCTCTATCCTCCTTCCAGACCTAGTATATGCTTCCATATAATTGGCTTCCTATATCCTCCGTAGCTGTCCTTCTCACAACAATAGAATAGAACTCGGGTCTATTCCTTTCAGATATACTTTAATATACAATAATTTCTCTAATATCCTTAGTATAATTTAATATTTTTCAAGGATAGCGCAATATTCAGTTCAGGAATAGTCTTTTATAAAATTAAGGTAACATTCTCGTATCTCATAATAGAAATATAGGTTGAATATTGGGAGCCGTATTAGATTTAAGAAGTTATTACAAACCTACTCTTATGATTGCATTTTTGAATATCTGAAAATTCCATAAATTATATAAATAATATATTTAAATTTAAATATAATATTTTAAAAATGTTATTTTATTGTCATATTCTAATTCTTAATCTTATTTAAACATAATACAGTTACAATTAAAGAAAACATTTAAATTTTGTAATATAAGTATTATGGATATTACAATTAAAAAATCGTTTTAAATTTTATATAATTATTATATATATAGCATTAAATTTTAAAAAATAGAAGTTTCTTCTTGTATTGTAAATTTGAATTTATTCTTAAAAATATGTTCAAACTTAAAAACACTAATAAATATAAATAAATACATAAATAAATAAATACATAAATAATTAATTAATTAATTACATAAATAAATAAATAAAAATAAATATTTTTTACATTAAGTGCTTAAAAAATAATTTTATTAACTTTAGTTTCTATTTTATTAAACTTGTTACTTTATTTTTTATTTATTAATTTCAATATTAAATTATATATATATTAACTAGTTTTTGTTGGTATGAAATAAATATTAATAATAAATATTGAAATATAAAATGTTAATATATCCTATACACAACTGATAATTACAACAAAAAAATTTTTTATAAAAAAAAAATATTTAAAGTTTTAAAAAATAAAAAAATAAAATAAAATAAAAATTATGAATAATTCCGAGAATTATATTAAATATGATAAAAATAAAAAAAAATAATAAAAATAAAAATAAAAATAAAAATTAAAAAAAAAAATTACATAATAGTTAATTAAAATTTTACAATTTATTATAAATTTATTTTAATACAATTTCCTTTTTTGTACAAACAAAATTTATATATTTGAAAATAAAAAAAAATTTTAGTAATAAAATTATATAAAAATATATAGGAAGATTTTAAATTATAAGCATAAAATATATAATAATTAATATGTGAATATAATATAATATATTAACTTTTAATAATTTTTTTATTTTCTATTTTAAAAAAAAAAAAAATTTTTAGAACTTAGCAAAATCTAAATTTCTTTTAATTGTTATTGAAATTTATGTAGATACTATCTATTTATATATATATGTTATATTTTTTCTTTTTCTTTTAACTTTTTATTTTTATTTTTTTTCTTTTTTTAAATATTTTTAATGTAATTTGTAATCCATAACTATTATTATTATTAATACTTTGTTTTATTTAAATTTTAACGATACATCCTAACTTTTAAATAGAAATTAATATTTTTAAATATATATATTTATATAATCTATTTTTTATTTATATAATTACTGTAATTTTATTTTATAATTACTTAATTAATCTAATTTGAATTTAGTGGCTATTTAGTAAATCTATATAAATATATTATATAAAAGTAGAAGATTTGTTATTATTTAGCCATTTATCATTATTTAAAAAACAATTGATATTTAATATAATTTTTATTTTATTTTATTTTATTTTATTTAAAAAAAAAAAAAAAAAAAAAAAAAAAAAAAAAAAAATTGAAATTGAATTCCTTGAAATAATAATTAAAAAAAAAATAAAAGAAATTTAATCTTTATTCAATTTTATTAGGGATAATTAAAAAAAAAAAAAAATGCTTAATTATTTGCAACATATAATAAGGTAATTTAATATATAATTATTTTTATTTTATATATTATATATTTAAAACATTAATATTAAAATTTTTATATATAAATATATTAATAACAAAGTTTGGGTGCACTTTATTTATACCCATCATATCGCTCATATAAGGCATTGGATAGTAAAAATTTTACTGATGCCCAAGAATGGCTTTGCTATTGGTAAATATATTACTATATATAATCCTTTTAATCATAAATGAATTTATAAGCTAATACATATATATATTTTGTTAACATTATTATAATTTATTTTATTAAAATTATTATTATATATAATAATAAATATTTAAAAAGGATTTTAATTGGTATTTTGACTATTCCTTTATTAATTTCAAATTCAATTTTAAATTGGTAAGTAAAATAAAAGTATTTTTTTTTATATAATAATGTAATGTTAATAATATTATTAATTTATAAATTATAAAAAAATTAAATAGGTTTCCATTTTATTATGAATTAAAATTGTTATTCAGTTTATGGTTGATTTTCCCAAAAACGAAAGGTCATTTAACATTATTTTATAATTATGTTGTTCCATATATGGATAAATTTAATGTAAAAGTTGATATATATTCTCGTGATATATCAGTTAAGAGTAAGAAATATGCGGAATTAGCCTGGCAAAAAGGTATTGAAATTGCTCAAGTTAAATTTGCTGAAGTTCTAACAAAGGTAATATTATTTATATAATAAAAATAATAAAATATATTTGATAACAAAAACAAAAACAAAACAAAACAAAACAAAACAAAAAAAAAAAAAAAAAAAAAAAAAAAAAGTATTATTAATAATATATTATAACAATAATATAATGTTAACGAAATTAGTATTATAATTATTAGTATAATGAAATCAATGAACAAATAAATAATTTATATTAATATTATTATATTTATTTATATAATAAATATTAGGGACCATCTGCACTTTTAGATTTTAAAAGTATATCCTTAATTATTGGAAATAATCAAGCAAATAATAATAATAATAATAATAATAATGGAGTCTCTATTAGGGAAATTACTGATGATGAAGAATCTTTCAATAATGATGATTATTCTGAAAATAATCATGGTCAAAAAAAAGAAGGTGATGAAATCAAATCTAATCAAATAATACTTAAAAAAAAACGTTCAACACCATCAAATTCAAATATTAAGAAATTTAGTATTGAATCAAAGCAATCTAATCTAGTTAATGATGAAAGCAAAGATATTAAAAAAAAAAAAAGTGCAAATAAAATGAGTAATGAAATTACAAATAATAAAAGAAGTAAAGATATTAAGAAGAAAATAAGTGTTAATAAAATAAGTAATGAAGTAGATGGTAATAAGAAAAATAAAGATATTAGGAAAAAAAGAAATGTTAGTAAAGCGAATAACGAATTTGATGAAATAAACAATGAAACTAATTATCAATCTCCAAATTTTAAAAAAAATGATATGAATAGGAGAACATTTTCAAATTCACCATATTCACAACCTTATTCGATGGATTATAATATCAATAACGATAAGGAATTAAAAAAAAATAAAAAGAATAATGAAAATGAAAATGATGAAAATAATACAAAATTTGGAAAAGGAAATAATAATATATTATTTATGAATATGATGTCAAATCAAAGACCAGGTCCAGGAGGTATGATGGGCATCAGTGATGTCTATTCTAGTGAAAGTGATGATCTTCCTTCCAATAACTCTAATTCCAATGATGAGGGTAATTATTATGAAAATGAAGAAATTGAGGAAAATTATAATTATAATAAAAATAATTTAACTTTTGGAGAAGATAGTCCCAGGAAAAATATCAACAAAGTAAATCAACGTTCCATGAAAGATAATTATTATTATGATATTGGTTTAACTCAAGATGATGATACTGTTATTGATAATGATATGGAAAATGAAACTAATAATTATTCAAATCATCAAAGAAGAAAAGTTAGATCAAACATAATTGATAATAGAGAGCAACCTGATATAAATTATCAACAAAGCTATTTTACCAATTTTAATTCATTTTTACATTAATTAATAAAAAAATTTATCTAAATTTATAAATATATTTAATAAAAAAATTAATAATAATAAAACAAAATAATAGAAAAAATAAAAAAAAAAAAGTAAAAAAATAGAGGGCAAAATAAATATATAAATTATATTGTAGATTTGGGCATAAATTAACAAAATAAAGCAAAAAAAAAAAAAAAAAAAAAAAAAAAATTAAAGGAAAATTACTATAATTATTTAATTGTATTGATTTATATATAAAAATAAATAAATATATTATACAAATATTCATATTATTTTATTATAGATAATCAAATCATTAGTTGAGAAAAGAAAAAATATTAAATTATTTATATATATATTAATAAAAAGTATAATAGAAAAAAAAGATTATATATATATATAAAATAAATATTGAATTTTTTTTTTTTCTCAAATGAAAATAATTTGTATATATATTTATTTTTAGACATAAATCAATATAATAAAAATTAAAAAAAAAAAAAAAAAAAAAAAAAAAAAAGTATATTATTATTATAATAATATTATTATACTTATTATTATACCTTTTTTTTTTTTTTTTTTTTTTTTTTTTACAATAAAAGAGTTTCATTTTGATACCAAACAGAGTTAACATTTAAACAGATTTGAAAAAGAAAAAAAGATGAATGCGTTGCATTTGGCATGTGGCTTTTCTCAATGTGGCTTTTAATTATTGCAATTTAATGCCATAAATTTTTTTAATATTTTTTAATATAATTTTTTAATATAATAAATAAATAATAATCAGATTTATAAATAAATGTGTTTTTACTTAATCATTTTGCTACTTAATTAATATTAATTTATTTATAATTTAAGTATTTAAATTTAAATAATAAAAATAAATAGTAAATAATCATATGTGAAACAATTAATAATGACCAATTTTTGAAATTTTTAAAATACTTTTAATAATTCCAATTTTTATAATTTTTTAAATAATTTTTATTTTATAACACTATAGAACATACAACAAATACTATATCAGAATCTTTCAATAATTATTTAAGTCATTTATTTTCAAAAAAAAAAACTTTTTATTTTTAAATTAATATAGACATTAAAAAAAGTAAAGTCTTTATCTTATTATAAATACAAAAAAAAAAAAAAAAAAAAAAAAAAAAAAAAAATAGGAAAAACTGGTGAAATCAATATTTTAATTGAATAATACAAAACTATGAAATCCAAATTAATTGATAATGGAAGACCTAGAAATGATATGGTTGAATTATGGATTAAATGTTTAATTAATTGAAATAATATAAATACTGATTTTATTTATAATAAATGCCAGAGTAATTAAAATGAAAAAAGATGAACAGAAATTCTTGTCGTACATAATTATTATTTATTAAAATTTCATCATAATTGTTTAAAATTTTAATAGTTTTTAAAAATACAATTTATGAAAAAAAAAAAATATATATATATATATATATATATTAAAATAATATCTTTATCATTAAATATTTCTAATTAATTATTTTATTAATATTTTTTATTTTAATATTTTTATTAATAATTTTTATACCCATTTCACTAATTTTATGAATACTATAAAATTAATTAATATGAAGGTCTAAAACTTTAATAAAAAATTTTATTTTTGAATAATAGTTTATATTTAATATAAAGATTAATTCTTTTTTAAAAAGAATATCTTTTTTATATTATAAACTTTTTTAATTTTTAAATATGTATATATTTTTTCTTTATTCTATATATTTTTTATAGATTTCAAGAATATTTTATTTTATTTTATTTTATTTTATTTTATTTTATTCAATCTATACTTTATATTTAATATTCTACTATTTATTTTATTTTATTTTATTTTATTTTATTTTATTTTATTTTATTTTATTTTATTTTATTTTATTTTATTTTATTTTATTCAATCTGTACTTTATATTTAATATTCTACTATTTATTTTATTTTATTTTATTTTATTCAATCTGTACTTTATATTTAATATTCTACTATTTATTTTATTTTATTTTATTTTATTTTATTTTATTTTATTTTATTTTATTTTATTCAATCTGTACTTTATATTTAATATTCTACTATTTATTTTATTTTATTTTATTTTATTCAATCTGTACTTTATATTTAATATTCTACTATTTATTTTATTTTATTTTATTTTATTTTATTTTATTTTATTTTATTTTATTTTATTCAATCTGTACTTTATATTTAATATTCTACTATTTATTTTATTTTATTTTATTTTATTTTATTCAATCTGTACTTTATATTTAATATTCTACTATTTATTTTATTTTATTTTATTTTATTCAATCTGTACTTTATATTTAATATTCTACTATTTATTTTATTTTATTTTATTTTATTTTATTCAATCTGTACTTTATATTTAATATTCTACTATTTATTTTATTTTATTTTATTTTATTCAATCTGTACTTTATATTTAATATTCTACTATTTATTTTATTTTATTTTATTTTATTCAATCTGTACTTTATATTTAATATTCTACTATTTATTTTATTTTATTTTATTTTATTCAATCTGTACTTTATATTTAATATTCTACTATTTATTTTATTTTATTTTATTTTATTTTATTTTATTTTATTTTATTTTATTTTATTCAATCTGTACTTTATATTTAATATTCTACTATTTATTTTATTTTATTTTATTTTATTTTATTTTATTTTATTTTATTTTATTTTATTTTATTTTATTTTATTCAATCTGTACTTTATATTTAATATTCTACTATTTATTTTATTTTATTTTATTTTATTTTATTTTATTTTATTTTATTTTATTTTATTTTATTTTATTTTATTTTATTTTATTCAATCTGTACTTTATATTTAATATTCTACTATTTATTTTATTTTATTTTATTTTATTTTATTTTATTTTATTTTATTTTATTTTATTTTATTTTATTTTATTCAATCTGTACTTTATATATTTAATATTCTACTATTTATTTTATTTTATTTTATTTTATTTTATTTTATTCAATCTGTACTTTATATTTAATATTCCACTATTTATTTTATTTTATTTTATTTTATTTTATTTTATTTTATTTTATTTTATTTTATTTTATTTTATTCAATCTGTACTTTATATTTAATATTCTACTATTTATTTTATTTTATTTTATTTTATTTTATTT
Organism: Neocallimastix lanati (nom. inval.); assembly: GCA_016946835.1. Lineage (NCBI taxonomy): Eukaryota > Fungi > Neocallimastigomycota > Neocallimastigomycetes > Neocallimastigales > Neocallimastigaceae > Neocallimastix > Neocallimastix lanati (nom. inval.). The sequence continues at coordinate 1,743,434 of JACVTC010000012.1, forward strand.
TATTTTATTTTATTTTATTTTATTTTATTTTATTTTATTTTATTTTATTTTATTTTATTTTATTCAATCTGTACTTTATATTTAATATTCTACTATTTATTTTATTTTATTTTATTTTATTTTATTTTATTTTATTTTATTTTATTTTATTTTATTTTATTCAATCTGTACTTTATATTTAATATTCTACTATTTATTTTATTTTATTTTATTTTATTTTATTTTATTTTATTTTATTTTATTTTATTTTATTTTATTCAATCTGTACTTTATATTTAATATTCTACTATTTATTTTATTTTATTTTATTTTATTTTATTTTATTTTATTTTATTTTATTTTATTTTATTTTATTCAATCTGTACTTTATATTTAATATTCTACTATTTATTTTATTTTATTTTATTTTATTTTATTTTATTTTATTTTATTTTATTTTATTTTATTTTATTCAATCTGTACTTTATATTTAATATTCTACTATTTATTTTATTTTATTTTATTTTATTTTATTTTATTTTATTTTATTTTATTTTATTTTATTTTATTCAATCTGTACTTTATATTTAATATTCTACTATTTATTTTATTTTATTTTATTTTATTTTATTTTATTTTATTCAATCTGTACTTTATATTTAATATTCTACTATTTATTTTATTTTATTTTATTTTATTTTATTTTTTTAAATATATTATAAAATGAAATTTCGAAGATATTTTATTTTTGAAAAATATATATATAATATATAAAAACATAATAAAAATAAAAAAAGTCTTTAACCCTAATTCGACATTAATTATTAGAATTTTTTATTTATTAATCTATTTATTAAAATTTTGAAACGCCACATTTCCCCAAATGTAACTTTCGAAAATGCAAATAACACTCTAGAAAAAGAAAATCTTTAGTATTACATATGTATAAAAGAAATGTATTTAATATATATATATATTTTTATATTTTTATAATTTTATAATTTTATATTTTTATATTTTTTTTGTTAAATTTAATTATTTTCTTAAAATTAAATCTGTTACTATTATTATCTTTTTTAATTCAAAAAGATGCTTAAACTATGTTAATTCTAAATTTATAGTATACTATAATTAATAAACATAGTGAGTGAAAATTAAGTATAAAAAATCTATTCCAAAAAAATTTTAATTCTTGACATTGAATTGTGTTTTTTTTTTTTTTTTTAAAGAAAAATAAAAAAGTTTATTAATTTAAAAATAAATTAAATTATATATATATATTAAAATAGATTAAAAAAAATTATTAAAACAAAAACGATGTAAAATTTTACATTATATGGTAAAACTTTTCCTAGATTCCATAAATGTTTTTATATATAATTAAAGACAATATATATATATTAAAGTATATAAAAATACTCTAATTTATTATATCTATTATGAAGATGTGAAATAAATGTACTGTTCGTTTTTTATAGTCATTTTATTCTTTGAAGTTTGAAAAAAAATTTTTTTTTAAAAAAACATTAAATCAAATAATTCTATTGATAATATATTTATATTTGAAATCTAGGAATCATCATCATGATCATGATAATATATGTATATATATATATAATAAATTTGCGAAGTAATCAACATAATAATAATTAAATAAAAATAGGAATTATATCAATTTTTTAATATATAAATAAGTAGAAAAAAAAAATCATTTTAATTTATTCTTATTATTTATTAATTATAGTGTTTAACTAAATATTTTTGTAAAATGAACCAATAAATTTTGAGATTCAATACTATGAAAACTTGTTGTTTAAATGTGTTTAAAATTATAGTTTTGAATTCATCCATTAAATCTTTTTTTTTTTTTTTTTTTTTTTTTTTTTTAGTAAGAATGGATGTTTACTGCCATTACTATTATTATTTTCATTAATTTCATTATTATTTCTTTTTATATATTTAAATAATAAACTATTTAAATAATTTTAATTATACAAGTGTATAATTAAAATATTTTATTATTTAAACCACAATTATAATATTTAAATTGTTCTAATATATTGAACTTTACTTTATGTGTTTAATTTTTTTGTTATTTTAAATAATTATTAAATTTATTAAACTTTTTTTTTTTTATTAATTAAATGATACACTGGAAAAAGGATATAATGATTTTATAATTAATTCTTTGTTATCTATCTTTATTATTATTTATTATATATATATATTCTTTATAATAAATTTCAAATAAATATGATTCATTTTTAGTTTTAAAATTATTAAAAATACTTTTTTATTATTTATTTTTGAATATTTATTGTCTTATCATTTATGAATTTTTTTTTATAGAAAAGAAAATTAATAAAATTAATAAATTAAACTTTTATTTATATTTTTTGAAAATTATATATATATATATAATAATTATTTTAATTTTAATTTTTTTTTTTTTTTTTTTTTTGAATTTTTAGTTAAATAAAATTATTTTTTTTATTATTTATTTTAAATAAATATATTAATAAATATTTTTTTATTTTATTTTGAATGTAACTATTTCATTCATTTTCTATTTTTATCTTATTTTTCAATATAAGATTAAAATAATTATAGAAGAAAGGAAATATTTTTATGATTTTTATTTGTTAAAATATTATTTATGTATACTATAGATTTTGAACAGTATCTACAGATACATGATATAATTTTCTTAACTATGGAATTAAATTGAAATAAAATAATAATAAAAATTAAAAAAAAAAAAAAAAAAAAGATATCTTCATAATTGTTAATTTAATTGTTCCTGTTGAATAGTAAAATAAAATAGATATATATTAAATATATATATATTTTAATTTATATATAAAAATAATAATCTTTTTTTTTTTTTTTTAATGACCAATAAATAAATTATTTGTTTTATTAATATTATTTTCCACTTGTATTTTATTAATTTTTGAATTGATTTGTTAACTTAATATACATATATTTTTTTATACTTTAATAATTATTATTAATAATTTATGAGCATTTGATTTACAAAAAAAAAATTGATTAAAGTTTAATTGCATAAATATTATAATTCATTTATTAACTTAACATCATAATCTTAAAAAAAATATTTTGACTTTTAAAGAAAAGCCATATTTATAATCAAATATTAAATATTACATTTTGTTTTAAATAAAATTTTTTTTTAAATTATTAATGATAAATTATAATAAGAAGATTAAATATTTATTATTTTTTGTTTACATTTAGTTTCTAATTCATAAATATATATATTTTTAATATTATCAATCCATATTATTTAATGAATAAAAAGTTGGACTATAATTTTTTAAAATTACTATAGTAAGGTTTATGATATATAGATTTTTAAAAAGAATGTACATATATTTTTTTACATTTATTGATAGATTTCACTATATTTAATAGTATGAAAGAAAAATAATTAATTCTATATATAATATATTTATATCAAATAATTATTAAAATTTAAATATACATCATATAAACATCCAAAAAAAAAAAAAAAAAAAATAGAATATTTTTTATTTTTCGATAAAATTGATGTTAAAATTACATAATTACTATATTTAATAGGTATAGAAATATTGAATTCCATAAACATCATTTACATTATAATATATTAAATATAATATAAAAAAGGGGGTGATATTCATCATGGTACAAAAATGATAATATTCAATGAATTATTTTTTAATATGTATAAAAATGTATAATCTTTTAAAGATATTAGTTACATTTAATCATAATTTGATAATAAAATGTAATATATAGGAAATGATAAATTAATTTTTTTAAATATATATATAGCTTTATTATTTTTTATAATATTAAATATTAGTATTATCAAATATTAACATTAAATTTTATAATTAATTATTTTATTTTTAATTATTTCCATATATGGTTAAGAAATTAATTAAATAAGAATTATATTAAAATGACATAAATACAAAAAAAAAAAAAAAAACAATATTGTTATTTATTTCTTTAAAATGATTATGCTCATATGACAATGAATAATTAATCTAAAATAATATAAATATTTATTAATTATTAAACATGTATTTATGACAACTTTAAATTCCACTTATAATATATATATTTTTTTATTTTTAAAAAATATTATAAAAAAAAAAGAAAAATTTTTTTAGAATATTTTTTAAAAATGAAAAAATATATATATTATAACATAAAATAATATTTCGTAATATTATTAAAGTTTTTATAAAAAATATACATAATAGAATTTTTAAATAATCCTCATTTTTATTTATATATTTATTTTGTTTATTTGTATGGAATGATGAAATTTAATTAATTCTATATAATTAAATATATATAGAATTATATATTAATAATTAAATCTATTAAATAATGAATAAGACAATCATATAAACTATTTTTTTTTTCTTTTTTTTTTGATGAAATTTAATTTTTTCTTTTTTCTATAGAATGATAAATTTTAATTCAAATAATTATTTTTATTTTTATTTTATTTTTATTTTTATTTTTATTATTAATAGCTTAAAAATTTTTTATTCAATTAAATTTTTTTAAAGTTTCAAAAAAAATCTTTTTTAAACTATAAATTAATAATTTATTATTTTAATATTACTATAAAAGTTTAAATAAAAATAATATATTAATAATATATTAATTAAATTTTTAAAAATCTGAATTTTTGTATTATTACTAAATAATGTTAACGTAGTTGAAGTACAAAAAAAAAAAAAAAAATAAAAGAATTATACTATTGAATGTATTGAATTTTCTTTTATTTGGAAATTTGAGAGTATTGTCACGTAATGTCACATATATATCATATAAAATAGATAAAGGAATTTAAATTATTATAAAAAATAATATTTCATTTATTAGTATAATTATATACTATTAGATATAAATTTATGATAATAATACCTTTTTTTTTTTTTTTATATTTACTTTATTTATTTTATTTTTTTTTTATTGGCAAAAGAAAGAAAAGTTATTAAAAAGTCTAGAGTTAATATAATGGATATAAAATTTATTTAATATGGCTCTTTAAATAATAAAAAATTATAATAAAGAATTAAAAATTAAAAATTTACTAAGCCATATTAAATCATTAAATTGTTTTTCGTCTAATATTAATATTATTATTCGATTTATCCATCTCACTTTATTTTTAATATTGTATTGGTATAAAATAAATTTAGAGCTACTTTCAATCATGATTAAATTTCATCAATTTTCATTTTGATTAATATTTTTATGAAAAAAAATGATTTTTTTTATTATATGATGATTAAAACTTTTGATTAAGTAGTATATAACATACTAATTTTTAATATTTGAAATTTTTTTTTTTAAAAAAAAAGTAATATTTAATATAAATTATTTAAAATTGAATTTAAAAAAAAAAATACATTTCATATTCACAATATTTTTTATTATTTAAACAAGATTAATTTTTTTTTTTTTTTTTTTTAAAATGATAAATTTATATTCAAAAAAAAAAAAAAAAAATTAGATAATAAAAAGTGGATAAATATATTCTATAAAGGATAGGAAAAATATATTAATATCGAGCTTAACTTTTTATTTTTTAAATAATATAATTAATTTAGTTTCTATTGTTGAAATACTCTATAATATAGAGCAATTTAAATTAATCTTTAAGTAGTTTCATTATATTAATGATAATTGTATATTTAACATTGATAATTCATGAAGCTTTGATACTTTTATTCAATTTTATATTTATACACATTATAATAATTTATAATTTTTAATATTTTAATTATTTACTTTTTTTTATATTTTAATATTTGATTTGATGCAGTATATAATGAACTTTCGAATATAGAATTTTATAAATCATTTCATAAACACAAATTCAAATTTATATCTAGTTCATAATAATTGATAAATAGAATTAAATAATTTTTATTATTATTATTTTTTCATTATAAAATGTTAATAGAAATCAATTAATAAGACCATTTAAAAAATAATTGAAATATTTATTAAGAAAAGTTTTACATTTTTCATGTTATGTAAAAAAAAAATTTTTTATCGTTTTCTATTCACAATTAATATATGTATTCTTTTAATAAATTAAAACTTTAATTTTCGTTTTTTTTTTTTTTTTTTATAACTTCAATTAAAGTTAATAGAAATTTTAATCATAATAAATATTGTATGGTAAAATAATAATTTTAGTCCTTTTTTTTTTTTTTTTTTTTTTTAAGTTTTAATATTGAAAACTTTATGCAGATAAAAAAAAGTTTAATGTATTAATAATAATAATAAATAATAAAGTTAATGAATAACTTTAATAATTGTTTAATAGATAAACTTAACGTATTACAATTAATATAATTAATGTGTTAAAATATATGGAATCATAATACGTTTTTTTTTTATATTAAATAAATTTTTAAGATTCGTACTTCCAAAACAAGTTTAAATATTTAACTATTATTAATTTATACTTTTTTATGTAATATTATTTTTATTTACATTATATTTATAATGTATAAAAAAATTTTTTTTAAACTATGTATTTGAATTGTATACTCAAAAAAAAAAAAGTATTAGAATATAAATTTTTTTTCTCCTTTATTATTATTATTATTATTATTATTATTATTATTTGTTATTTTCTTTAAAGTGTCAATAAGATATTCAAACTGTCTTAATATCAATTATTTTATATTTTTTAAAATAATAAAATTACAAATTTAATATTTGTTTATAATTGTATATAAAATGGTTTTATAAAATATTTTAATTTATTTGAATGAAAATTTATTCTAGAAATTTGAATATTTAAATATGTAATATTATATATGTAATGCCAGTAACCTTATTTAAGTAATTATTCAAATGTTTTTTTTACTGGGTAATTAATATTAATAAAATGTATAATCCACTTGAATATTTCTACAATACTTTTTATGTAAAAAAAATAAAACTAAAAAAGGAAGGAAATAAAATAAAATAAAATAAAAAATAAAATAAAATAAAATACATAAATTATTAATGTTAACTATAAAAGTATTAATTATTTGAAAATTATAAAAATAAAATCAAATGTATGATTTTGTGCTTTAAAAAAGAATAATAAATATAAAATATAATTCATAGAAATATTAACTATATTACAAGGGATGTAAACTAATACGACTTTTTTTACAATGAAAGAAACTATTTGTACCATTTATATAATAAAATCAATACATACGAATAAAATAAAATAAATAAAAGAAAATTAAATATAGTACAGATTGAAAAAAAATAAAAATAAAATAAAATAAAGAGTTTCATTGAAATTAAAATTAATACGATAAATTATTTATTTAATTAAATTTTTAAAATTTCAAAAATAATAATAATAATAATAATAAAAAAAAAAAAAACTTTTTAAATTTAAATTTATAATTATTTTTATTATTTTTATATATTATTTATTCCTAATATATAATTCAATTATTAAAATTTTGAAGCTAAGAATAAAAACTATTTTTTTTTTTTTATTTTTAATTTACAATATATTCAAGTATATATTGAAATACTATTGAACTGAATGTAATTATAAAACTTTTAATTAATAATTTATATTTTGATAGAAAGGGAAATATTAAAAAAAATATTTTAAAATAATTTGTCTATAAAAAATAAAAAAAAAAGATAAATTATGTATGAATATATATCTCTATATAATTTAATATATTTTTGTAATATATTGTAATACTAATTGTAATATAAATCATTTTTTTTATCTATTAAAGCTTAAATATATATCTCATAATTAATTTTATTATATATTATTTTAAAAGGTCAGAAACTTCAAAATTATAATATAATTATATAATTACAATAAGAATAATATATTACAATAATAAATTTAAATAATTAATTTTTATTATTTTAATAAATAAAATTATATTTGCCTTTAAATCCTATAATTGTAAAAAAAACTATATATATAGGGATTTCTTCGTTTTTTTTTTAAAAAAAATTTTTTTTTATGATTACCATTGTTCATTATTAATTTAATTGTACATAAAATATATAATATAATAATATAATAATAAAAGTTTAATATTTTTTGTTATAAAAAAGAAAAATTAGTTAATATCATAATTATTATATTACAATTTCGAGTAATTCGAACATTATAAAAATATTTTGTAAATAAAAATTAAAAATTCAATTTTGTAAATAATAAGTAAATTAAAAGTATTCCAATAAGTTAGATAAAATGGCTTCCTCAAATGCTTTACATCATTGGAGAGTTATTGGTCCAAGTGTAAGTTTTTTTTTTTTTTAAATATCAAAATATATTTTATAAAATAAAATTACTAATTGTTAATTTGTTGAAATAAATAAAATATTACAGGAAGAAAATATTTTAGAAAGACAATATGAGTATAATCCAAATCCTTCTTCAGCTACTAAAATGAGTCTAGCATTGAAATTACATGTTTCACCTCAAAATATTGGACGGTAAGTATCTGTTTATTAAATTTATATAAATATTAAATAATTATTTTAATTATTTTATAATAATAAAAATAATAGTTGGTTTAGTGCCAGAAGAAGACGTGAAGCTGGATTAGCTCGTGCTAGTAGAAAAACCCCTGAGCAATTATCATTATTAGAAGAATTTTTTAAACATACGCATTTCCCAACTCAAGAACAAAAAGGTATATATATTATTTTAACTGTTTTTTTTTTTTATTTTTTATTTTTATTTTTATATAATTATTATTATATATATGTAGTTGTATGATTCAGTAAGTAATGTATGGAAATGTTAGTGTAACATTAATATAATGTCAAATATGGAATTATTGAATAATCAATGGGTGAAAAATTAATAAAATTTAATTTTCTAATATAATATAATATACTCATAAAAGGAATAATTAAACAATTATATAATAGTATTTATAATTTAAATATTATGAATATATTCAAATATATTAAAATAATATATAATTATATAGTTAATAAATTTATCAATTCAAAAGTTTAGGGGAGTAATTAATTAATAAATATATATATATTTAATATATAATTTAGAAAATTTGGCCCATGGAACACATCTTTCTTATAAACAAGTCAATAGTTGGTTCCAAAATCAGAGAAAGAAACATGGTTTGACGTCTTTGGAGAATTTACCAAGTAGAAGACTAATTTTATGGCATAAAAGTGTTGCAGCACATATTCGTTCACAATCAAATTAAATTATTTTTTCTTTCGTAAAGAAAAAATAATCATTAATTAATTGTTACTCCTCATTATTAAATTGTTTTTTTTTTTTAAAATTCAAAAATTATTAGAAAAATCATATAAAATAACCTATAAAAATTTTTATATACAATAAAATTTTTATAGATTTTTTCCATTTATGATTTAAATTATTATATAAAGGAAAACTATTTTAGCAATTAATACGCAAAAAAAAAAAAATTATCCATGATGGAGATAATACCTATTATATAATAATTAATTTTACATTAATAGATATAGAAAAATGCTATATGATGAACTATGATATATATATATAAGAACAATTTTATATTTATTATTTGTTTCTTATTATATATATAAATACTATTAATTATATTTTAATTTAATATTATTTAATGTATTATTAAAATTTTCATATTTATATATAGCATATTCATTTACAGTATTTTAAAACACATTTATTTATTATCAACTTTTTTTTTATTTTTATTTTTGTTCAACAATACAAAGACCAAAATAACCAAAAAAAAAAAAAAAAAAAAAAAAAGAATCATTTATAATTCATAAGTTTATCAGAAATTATTTTATTTTTTATTATAATAGTAGTAAATATAAATAGTAAAGTAATATTATCGGATTAGTATGTAATATTTTGTAAAGAAGTTGTAAATTATTATATGTATGTATTATTAAAACTAACGAAAATAAGCAAATAAAAGTATATTATTGAAATATTAAACTAAAGATATAATAATATCTATTTTTTATTATAGCTTATTTGACTATGTTTATTAATTTAGTCTTAAAATTTAAAATTAAAAAATAAAATATATTAGATTATGAATTTTAAAGATCAAAAATGAAATGATCTTTAAAAAATTTTAATATCTTAAGATCAAATTTTAATAAATATAAATTTATAACATTTAAAAATTTTATTTATACATATTAATTATAATATATTATATATATATTATAATTTTATATAATATGATAATATGTTCATTCAAAACATTAATTTCATATAGTAAATGTTTTTCTCATAAATAAAAGTTCTGTAACAAAATAGGAATGATACGAATAATAACATGTTATTAAGAATAAAATAAAAAAAAATAAAAAAAAAGGGTATATCAAATTGTATATATATATGTATATTTTAATTTTTTATTTTATTTTGAAAAAAAATATTTTTTAAAAAAAACATTAAATTCATAAATATTATATTATAATGTAGAATAACATAATATATATTTTAAATAAAACTTTATATAATAATTAAAATTAAGTATATTTAATTATATATATATAAGTAGTTAGATTTAAAGCTTGTTAATTCACTTTCTAAAATAAATTTTTAAATACTTTAATAAAATAAAAAATATTAAATATAAATATACATGTGAAGTAAATATAAAATAAATAAATAAAAAAATTAAAGTAATTTGAAATAGTTTAACTCTATTTTCAATATTCTAGTGATATGAAATATATATACAAATTTAAATTCTAAAAAAAAAAAAAAAAAAAAAAAAAAAAAAAAAAAAAAAAAAAGATATATAATAGTTTCAATTAAATAAATTCTTTTAATTATCTTTTATACTATAAAAAAAATAATAATAATAAACTTTTAAAGTATTCTTTTATAATTGAAAAATATTTTTTATATATAAAATTGATTTAGTATTGTCTTTCCTTCAAATATAATCATTTTTATTTTTATTTTTTTAAACTTTTATTTTATAATTTAATTTTTTTTTTTTAAAAAAAAGATCAAAAAACAAAATTATCTTATAACAATATTATCAATGATTAACTTTGAAATAATTATTAAAAATTTTAATTACTTTTATTATTTTCCCATTATTAATTTTAACTTTTATAATTAGACAATATATATATATATATATATTTTATTCTTTTTTATTTTTTTTTTAAATTTTTTTTTTTTTTTTTTTTATTTAAAAAAAAAATAAATTTATATAAATATGTTTTGACAATAATTATTTTTGAAATAATTGAAATAATTGAAATAATCAAAATAATCTAAGTATAATAATAATTCTTCTTCATAATAATATTTTTACTTTCTGTATTAACAATATACATTAATTAATAGAATGTATAGTTTTTTTTATCATTTTGAAACAAAAGATTACCTTGGTAAAGATAGTTATAGAATATTTAATTATAAATAAGAATGGAATTTCAAATATGATTAAATATATTATAACAATATAATTACAAAAAATGGTTATATATGATGTAGAAAGAAAATTATTTCTAAAATATTAATCCATATTATCTATATTACCATTTAAATAAAAAAATAGTTTATAAGAATTTATTTAATTTATATATATATATATTTTATATTAATTAGATTCACTATCTTAATAAAAATAATGATTAAATTAAAAATTAATTTTTTTTATAGAGGTTAATAAAGGTAGACCAGGTTTTACAATCCTTCACATAAATTTTTTTTATCTTCTAAAAATTAATAAATAAAATATATATTTAAATACAATCAATATTTAAAAATATAGATTATTAAATGTATTTAATATTAATCATATGAAATAAATAATTATATATAATAAAATTAATCAAGATAAATTATAATTAATACTGAATTTGAAATTCCATTCTTATTTATAATTAAATATTCTATAACTATCTTTACCAAGGTAATCTTTTGTTTCAAAATGATAAAAAAAACTATACATTCTATTAATTAATGTATATTGTTAATACAGAAAGTAAAAATATTATTATGAAGAAGAATTATTATTATACTTAGATTATTTTGATTATTTCAATTATTTCAATTATTTCAAAAATAATTATTGTCAAAACATATTTATATAAATTTATTTTTTTTTTAAATAAAAAAAAAAAAAAAAAAAATTTAAAAAAAAAAATAAAAAAGAATAAAATATATATATATATATATTGTCTAATTATAAAAGTTAAAATTAATAATGGGAAAATAATAAAAGTAATTAAAATTTTTAATAATTATTTCAAAGTTAATCATTGATAATATTGTTATAAGATAATTTTGTTTTTTGATCTTTTTTTTAAAAAAAAAAAATTAAATTATAAAATAAAAGTTTAAAAAAATAAAAATAAAAATGATTATATTTGAAGGAAAGACAATACTAAATCAATTTTATATATAAAAAATATTTTTCAATTATAAAAGAATACTTTAAAAGTTTATTATTATTATTTTTTTTATAGTATAAAAGATAATTAAAAGAATTTATTTAATTGAAACTATTATATATCTTTTTTTTTTTTTTTTTTTTTTTTTTTTTTTTTTTTAGAATTTAAATTTGTATATATATTTCATATCACTAGAATATTGAAAATAGAGTTAAACTATTTCAAATTACTTTAATTTTTTTATTTATTTATTTTATATTTACTTCACATGTATATTTATATTTAATATTTTTTATTTTATTAAAGTATTTAAAAATTTATTTTAGAAAGTGAATTAACAAGCTTTAAATCTAACTACTTATATATATATAATTAAATATACTTAATTTTAATTATTATATAAAGTTTTATTTAAAATATATATTATGTTATTCTACATTATAATATAATATTTATGAATTTAATGTTTTTTTTAAAAAATATTTTTTTTCAAAATAAAATAAAAAATTAAAATATACATATATATATACAATTTGATATACCCTTTTTTTTTATTTTTTTTATTTTATTCTTAATAACATGTTATTATTCGTATCATTCCTATTTTGTTACAGAACTTTTATTTATGAGAAAAACATTTACTATATGAAATTAATGTTTTGAATGAACATATTATCATATTATATAAAATTATAATATATATATAATATATTATAATTAATTAATATGTATAAATAAAATTTTTAAATGTTATAAATTTATATTTATTAAAATTTGATCTTAAGATATTAAAATTTTTTAAAGATCATTTCATTTTTGATCTTTAAAATTCATAATCTAATATATTTTATTTTTTAATTTTAAATTTTAAGACTAAATTAATAAACATAGTCAAATAAGCTATAATAAAAAATAGATATTATTATATCTTTAGTTTAATATTTCAATAATATACTTTTATTTGCTTATTTTCGTTAGTTTTAATAATACATACATATAATAATTTACAACTTCTTTACAAAATATTACATACTAATCCGATAATATTACTTTACTATTTATATTTACTACTATTTGAATGATTGAGTTGCTAAGTTATTGTAGTATTTTTTTTTTTATTAACTATTAAAAATATAAGAGTTTAGCAATTTAGTTTTTTTGTAAAATTAATAATCAATGATTTGGAAATATTTTAATTTTCATTAGATTAATGAATAATAAATAAATAAATAAATAAATAAATAAATAAATAAATAAATAAATAAATAAATAAATAAATAGATGGATAAATAAATAGATAAATAAATAGATAAATAATAAAATAAATAAATGATAATAAATGAATAAATTTGTAATATCAAATATTAATTATTTATTTATATTGATTTAATATTAATAAAATAAAATTATTTCTTATTTTAAATATATAATATAATTATATATTTTATTTTATGATAAATATATCAGTCATAGTTATTCAAACATATTTAATAATATAATACTATTATTATTATTTCTGTCAATTATTTTTTTTCTTTTTTTTTTTTTTCTATTAAAATATAGAAGAGTTGAGTTATTATAGTTTTTTAATAGAATTAATAATCAATAATTTGAAAATATCAACTTTTATTATCTTATTATTATGTTATTGAGGGATTAAATGTATATATATATATATTTTATTTTATGATAAAATATTAGTCAAAGTCATTCAAACATATTCTATAATACTATTATTGATATTATTATTTCTTTTAATTATTGTACTTTTTTTTTTTCTATTAATTCTTAAAAATATAAGAGTTTAGCAATTTTAGTTTTTTTTGGTAAAATTAATAATCAATGATTTGGAAGAATTTTAATTTTCATTAGATTAATGAATAAATAAATGAATAGATAAATAAATAGATAAATAAATAAATAAATGATAATAAATGAATAAATTTGTAATATCAAATATTAATTATTTATTTATATTGATTTAATATTAATAAAATAAAATTATTTCTTATTTTAAATATATAATATAATTATATATTTTATTTTATGATAAATATATCAGTCATAGTCATTCAAACATATTCAATAATATAATACTATTATTATTTCTGTCAATTATTTTTTGTCTTTTTTTTTTTTTTTTTTTTTTTTTCTATTAAAATATAGAAGAGTGGAGTTATTCTAGTTTTTTAATAAAATTAATAATCAATAATTTGAAAATATCAATTTTTATTATCTTATTATTAAGTTATTGAGGGATGAAATATATATATATATATTTTATTTTATGATAAATATATCAGTCAAAGTCATTCAAACATATTATATAATACTATTATTAAAATTATTATTCCTATCAATTATTCAATTATTTTATTTTCCTTTTTTTTTTTTTTTTTTTTTTTTTATATTAAAAATATAAAAGAGCTGAGTTATTTTAGTTTTTTGGAAAAATTAATAATTAGTATTTTAATTTTTATTAAATAATGAATAATAAATGAATAAGTAATAAGTAAATAAATAAATAATAAATAAATAATAAATAAATAATAAATAAATAATAAATAAATAAATAAATAAATAATAAATAAATAAATAATAAATAAATAAATAATAAATAAATAAATGAATAATAAATATTAAATAAATAAATAAATTTGTAATATCAAATATTAATTATTTGTATTATATTGATAATTATTAATAAAATAAATTTATTAATTCATATTTTTAATATTTATATATAATTTTTTTTATTTTTAAATTTAATTATTGACGTTATGAATAATATGAATAATATACTTATATGAAAAAAATAATTGTCTATTGACATTTTTAAGTAGAAGAAATTGTAATTTTAAATATAAATCAAAAATGAATAATAATTTGATATATATATGTCATTAATAACAGATTTCTTATTGTTTTTTACAAAATTTTTTATATAATTATATAAAGAAATTTATGATACTAGGTTTAATGATATTCAATTTTAAATTTATTAAGAAAAGAAATTTTATTTAATGTTATTTTAGAAAGAAAAAATAATAAACATATATATAATGCAGGAAAATTTTGTTTTTTCACAATTATATAGATTAGATGCTATTGACGAACCTGAATCAATTGATGAGGTATTTTAATTCATTTAAATTCAATATCAAAAAAAAAAAAAAAAAAAAAAAAAAAAAAAAAAAAAAGAAAAAAAGAAAAAAATTATAAAGTAAAGTCTTAGAATTTGGAAAAATAGAAAAAGAATCTAATCATTAATTTTATCATCTTAGGAATTGAAAAGTCAACATGCGAAATATCAAAATAGATTCAATGGAAGAACAGATAAAGAAATCTTGGATTTTTTATCTAAAGTATGCTAATTATATATCAAAATTTCTAAAATAACACATAATATCTTAGTTTAAATAATAATATTTATTGTTAAATAAATAAATAAATAAAAAAAAAAAAAAAAAAAAAAAAAAAAACTTTTTCTTTGTAATTATCAAATAGATTCCAGAAAATAAAATCAATTCAGTACTACAAGCTATTTTATATATAATATTAATTTGGGATCCATCTGCAACTAAAAATTCAAATGACAGTTTAAAAATGATGGATAATCCTGAAAAGGTTTGTTTCATTTATTGAAATTTCAACAACAACAACAAAATAATAATAATAATAATAATAGTAATAATTTATATAATAATTATTTTTCAAATTCAAATTTCATTAACAGTCCATAATATTAATTGAAATTTAAAATAATCAAATATCTAAGCATGCTCAATGGTTAGCAAAAGTTCTAGTAACTGTTGATAGATGTAATTTCATTATTGATAAATTAATGAAATTAACTTCTTCACTAAAATGGAACAAAATGTATAAAATACCCAAAATTCAGGTATATCTTAATAGTAACAATAATAATAACAATATATATATATATATATTAATTTTCTTGTTCTTTTTAATTTAATTAATAATATTTATTTATTTATTTTATAATTTTTTTATATTTTTATTAATCAAAGATTTTTTGGTTATTAGGAAAAATGAATGAATTTCATATATCAGGATTGGATAAAGTTTATTATAATTTATTAAGACAAATTCAAGGTATTTATAAATAATGATAAACTCCACACTCTTCAAAAAAAAGAAAAAAATAATGATAAATTAATATATATGTAATAAAAATTAAATAGAAATAGTATTTATAAATATATATATAAATGTATATATTTTTCATTTTGATAAAAATTTCAAAATCCAAAATTGATAAAAAAAAAAAATTTATCGTAGAAATGTTGTTAATGATATTATTTAATTTTTATTTTTATTTTTATTTTTATTTTTTCTTTTTAATTATCGTTATTTTTTTTTTTTTAATTATTATTTTTAAGGTGGAAGTAAGACAGAAGAAAATTTATGGTTAATTGAAATACTTTTAAATCATATTAAACATTATAGGTAAAATATTATATATATTATTATCAATAGTTAATAATTTTAAATTATATTATAATTACATATTTTATTAATAAATAATAATTAAATCTTTTTTTATTTATTTTATTTTATTTTTTATTTTATTTATTATATTTATATATATATATTATATTATTTTATTTTATTTTATTTTTATTTTTATTTTTTTTTTTTTATTTTTATTATTTTTTTTTTTTTTTTTTTTTTTTTTTTTTTTTTTTTTTTTTTTGTTCTAAAAAGAATATATGAAACATCACCAAAAATAATTCAACCTTTCTTATATACCTATTTAAGATTAATATGTGAACATTCACAATATGAAAATTTACAACAACAGGAAATTCAATTTTGTGTTCAGTTATTACATGAAAAAGTACATATAGGATATATCTTTATTGTTATTATTATTATTATTATTATTATAATTATTACTATATATTAAGTTTATATATGTATATATATAAATTATATTTTATAATATTTTTATTATATATATATATTAATTTAATTTTCATTTTAAATTTATATATATATATTCAAAGTTTTCTTATTGTATGGAAATTGGAAGAGATTTAATAAGAGCATTACAGGATGTTGCTCCAATACCCGAATTTCAAAAGATATGGACAGATTTATTAGAGAACCCAAATAGTTTTCATCCACAGTTTGAAGGTTAAAAAATCTATAATAGATTATGAGAAATAATATATATATATATATAAATATATATATATTGTTTTCAAACTCTCAATTTAATATTACATAATTAAATAATTTTAATAATTCATATAATAATATCAAACATGATAATGAAAATAGGTATTGAACAAATTCTTTCAATTCCTACACAGAAACAATGTCTTGAAGCAAGAATTACCTTTTATATGGAAGAAAAATTAAAATTCTATACTAATAATGTATATATATATATATTATCTCAAAGAATTAACATACATTCATGTTTTATTATAATTATTATTATTATTATTATTTTTATTATTATTATTCTATTTTTATTTTTATTTTTATTTTTATTTTTCTTTCTTTCTTTCTTTCTTTCTTAAATTTTATTTTTTTAATAAATAAAATTAATAGGTTTTAACAAATAATCGTCGTAGATATATGGAATGGTTTATGTCAAAATATTTTAACCCTCCAGAAAATTCAACATATATTATACCTGATGTCATCAGATATATTTGTTGTGTTATTTATCCAACTAATAAAATTTTACAATCACAAGTTGTTCCAAGATGTATTATCATCATGGATTTTATAAAAGCTTATCCAGTATATTTTTATTTATTTATTTATTTATTTAATTATCTATAAACTATACATTTATAAATATAGAAATATTATATTTATTTTTATTAATTAATTATTTATTTTTAAATATATGTAACTATAAACTATATTAATGCATTATATATATATATATATATATTATTAATTTAATATTTAATTAAATGTATACTTTAGAATATTAATAATAATTTATTATTATCGTTATTATTTGACTGGCTTATGTTTGAACCTTCAAAAAAAGAATCCGTTATGAATATTGGTAATAATATTACTTTTTTTTTTTTTTTTTTTTTTTGAATCTTTTAATGAAAATTTATATTAATATAAAATATAAAAATTAATAATTAGGAAACAAAATACTAATTTATTTATTTATTATTATTATTTTTTTTTATGTATTCAAATTTTATATATTTGTTTGCTTGATTTTTTTTTTTAGAACCAGCAATTAAATTTATTGAATCTTCAATTATGGTAAAACATTATGATTTAGCAGAAACTGTAATTAATTTTTTAAGACATCTTGTGGATCAATATTGCCAATCATTATCTCAAGTTATGTTAAAACATGTTAAATTATCTATGCATACTATTTTATCAAAAAATGTGATAAGGTAAATTAATTATTTATTTAATATTGTAAATCATTATTATTATTATTATTATTATTATTATTATTATTATTATTATTATTACTGTTATTACTATTATTACTATTATTATATTAATAGAATTATTAAAATATATTTATTTATTTTAATTTTAATAATGCTATTAGTCAGAGAACTTTATATAATATATATAATTGTCCAGCTTTTAACGATGTAACAAGAAATTCATTAATCTATTTATTTGGTGATTTTTTGAATATTGAACAAAAACAATTATTAATGATGAATAGTAAGTTTATTATTATTATTATAGTTATTATCTATTATTATTATTATTATAATCAAAAAAATTTTTTATTAAATATTTTATTATTATTATTATTATTATTATTATTTATTTATTTATTTATTTATTTTGTTTTGTTTTGTTTAATTATATATATATGTATATATTATTATTATTATTATTATTATTATTATTCTATTAATCAAAAATAATTTTTTTTTATCAAATAATTATTTATTATATTAATTTATTTTTAGAAAGTGATTCATCATCAAAATCATTTGATACTGTGAATATGATACCTTTAAATCCAAGAGTTGATGATATAATTAATAAATTTAGAAAAATTTCATCGGAAAAGAGTAAAAAATATTCAAGGCAAGATATGAAAGATTTAATAAGTTTGTGCTTAGATGGTGTGGTAACCCTTTTTTTTTTTTTTTTTTTTTTTAAATATATATATTTATATTAAATTAATTAAAAAAATTTTTTTTAATTAATTTATATTATTAAATATTAAATATTTATAAATTCATTATATATATATTAATTAATTAATTAATTAATTATTATTTATTTTCGAAACATAGGAATTAAATTATCCAATATTAACAAAATCATTATATTCAATAATTGAAAATGATATAATAAAAGAATGGAATATTTATTTCCAAAAGAATACTGAAAATATTGATGACAATATTAATCAATATTTAAATAATCCACTTGTTATGCTATTTGATGAAATGAATAAAATTCTTTTTAAAGATAATAAAGAAATAGAAGACTATAATAAACCATTGTTTAAAAATGGTTTAAATTTCTTTAAAGAGTTATGTAATAATAGTAAAGTAATATCAGCAAGATATTTACTTAATTTACTGAGAGATATTATATGGGGAAAATCTAATGAATTTGATGCTATGAAAAAATATATAGATTTTTTATATACAACAGATGAAAATAATAATGCTTATAATAGTGCAAGTAGTAATCATAATAGTACAACTAATAATAATAATAATAATAATAATAACAATAATAATAATAATAATAATAGTAATAGTAATAATAATAATGCATTGATTAGTACAAGTAATCAAAATAATAATAATCAATCGTATACTGATTTATTAATGGAAGATATTAAGGTAAATCATTTTGATAATATTCATATAAATTGCAATGATAAAAAAATAGAATATAATAATAATAATAATAATAATAATAATAATAATAATAATAATAATAATAATAATAATAATAATAATAATAAAATTATTATTTTTATAATATTTTTTAAGACTCTTCAAGAGGAGGATTCAGAATTATTTTTAAATTTAATACCAATATTTTGTACATATTTCAGTGATGTTGTAGTGGGAAATGAAAATTTCATTTATCTTATTGTTTCAGTGTTAGATCCAATATATGTAAATAAAAATAAATAATAATAATAAAATAATAATAATAATAATAATAATAATAATAATAATAATAATAATAATAATAATAATAATAATAATAATAATAATAATAATAATAATAATAATAATAATAATAAAAAGAAAAAGTTTTTTTATAATGAATTATTTATATAATTTTTATATTATATAGATAAATATATATATATATATATTATATACAAATATTTATTAATTTATTTTAATTTTTGTTTATTAAATTTTATTATTATTATTATTATTATTATTATTATTGATAAAAATTAGTGTAATAAAATATCGTTTGATCTTAATATGCATAAATTTACACTTTTCAATAATGTTAATAATATCTCAAAAATTATTGGTAAAATTTTTATTATTTTTTATTTATAGAATATATATATTTAATTAATTTTTTTTTTTTTTTTTTTAATAAATCAATTATTACTTTGTATATGATTTCTTAATTTATATAATTTAATTTTATTTAATAATTATAAATCTTAAATAGAAAAATCATTAGAGTGGGAATGTTATGAACAGACATGTTTATGGAATTTTATTAATTCAGAATTTGGTTATTATTTAGATAATAATACATTTATATTACAATTATTTATTGATGAAAAAATTAAATTTTCTAAAGGTAAATATAAAAATTTATTTTTTTTTTTTTTTTTTTTCTTAATTTCTTATAATTTAAATAATATATAAATAAAAAATTTTCTAATAAAATATTAAATATATTAATATATATATATATTTAATATTTAATATAATATTTTTATATTATATATATGAAATAAATATTTTATAAGATAATATTGAAGCATTGAATGGAATATCTCAATTAGCTAAATCATTATCTCCTAATGCATCTATTATAAACTTAATTTTGAGACAACCAACAGTTCTTTTTTCAAATTGTTTTATATTTACATTAAATTATTGGTTAATATCAAATAGTGTAGATTTAGAAGTATTTTTGAAAAGTTCCCTTGAAGAATTTCGTCAACATCATAAGCCTAATGATAATTCTATGAAATCTAAAGAGGATAAAATTGATGGTCAAGGAATAAGTTCGGATGATGAATTATTTCAAAGTGATAATGAAAATGAAAATGATTATATAAAATATAATACGGATATATATAAAGATGATGATGATGATGATGATATTGATAATAATAATGATGATAACTTGGAAGATGATCTAATTACCAAAATAGGTAACAAAAAGAAATTAACGAAACTTGGGGAAGATAGTGATGAAAGTCTTGATGATACTGATATTATTAATGTTGATGTTGATGATGATTTATTCAATTATGGTGATGATGTCATCAATTCAGATACTACTATTTCAATGCCTGATGCACTGTTAGGTAATAAGAATCAAATGGAACTCAATAATTTAATATTAAAAGAAAAATCTAAAAAAATTAAAAGTGAAAATAAGGATTATTATACATCAGCAGAAATTAAAATAGTATTGGATAATATTCGACAATGGAGGAATAATTTAAATCAAATAAAAAAAAATTTAATTGCATTAAAAAGAAGTGAATTAGAATTACAAGGTAAGAGCAAAGAAAGAAAAATAAAAATAAAAATAAAATAGAAAAAAAAAAAAAAAAATGTTTAAAACATGTTGAAATAATAAAATTTTATTTTTTAATATTTTCTATATATATTATTATTGAATTATATATTTATATATATATGATATTAATTTTTTTTTTTTTTTTTTTTTTTTTTTTTGTTTTGTTTTGTTTTTGTTTTTTTTGTTTTTATTATTATTATTATTATTTTTTTTTTTTTTTTAGCCTATAATTTATTTAATAATTTAGAATTAATTACAAGTATAAAATTATTAATTTCAGAATTTTCATTAGAATCTTATTTTAATGATTTATTTTTAGAAGATGATGGTAAGATTTTTTATTTTATTTTATTCAATCTTTACTTTAATATTTGATATTCTACTATTTATTTTATTTTATTTTATTTTATTTTATTTTTTCTTTTTACAAAAAATATATATATATATATAATTGTCTATATATATATTTTACTTATAAGCAATATTAAAATATTATTTATAATATCACTATTCAAACAATATTAAAATATTTTAACTTTTTATAAATACAATTTAATATAATTAGATATTGCGAAAATGGATGAAATTATAGAATCAGATGATTCTGATTCTGATGTATTCACATCAACGAATAAAAAAAAGAGAAGGACTATACCCTCAGATAGTGAATAAATAATATAAATTATTGAATAATATAATCCTTATAATAAGCATTGTTAATAAATCATAATAATCACAAACATAATTACTAATAACAAGATAACAATGGCTAGAAAAGAAAAGAATATAAACGAAAAGAAAAAGAATTATATATATATTATATTATATATTTAAATATTTTATTATCTCATAAAGTAATAAAAAAAAAAAAATAATAATAATAAAATATTTAAATAAATAATAAATATATAATATAAATATATTAATTTATCTTATAAATAAAACGACTACATTTAACAAAAAAAAAAAAAAAAAAAAAAGACCATCATTAAACTACGTATTCTTTCTCTCTTTGATTTACACTAATTTATTT
Organism: Neocallimastix lanati (nom. inval.); assembly: GCA_016946835.1. NCBI lineage: Eukaryota > Fungi > Neocallimastigomycota > Neocallimastigomycetes > Neocallimastigales > Neocallimastigaceae > Neocallimastix > Neocallimastix lanati (nom. inval.). The sequence continues at coordinate 1,766,631 of JACVTC010000012.1, forward strand.
ATTATAATTAATTATTATTAATTATTATTTATTTTTATTAATAATAATTTATTTATTCATTATCATTATTATTATAATCATTGTTTATTTTATTATTTTTTTTTTTCTTGAAGTTATAATATGATATGATATTATTCAAAAGACATTACTATTTTGATATTGTTTTTATTTATTTATTTATTTATTTATTAAATTTCATTTCATTTATTTATTAATTTATTATTATCATTATTTTTTATTTTATTTTTTATATTTTTTTTTTTTTTTTTTTATTTTTATTTTTTTTTTTTTTTTAATTTGTTATTTTTGTTAGTGTTTTTTATTTTGTATAAGAATTCCTTGATATGAACCTCAACAATAGTTACGGATAATTTTTTTTTAATTTATTTTTAGGTTATTTATTCTTTAATTTTTAATAATGTCTATTTGAAAAGTGGGATAGAATCTATAAAATAAGATAAATAATAATAATAGAATATATATATATATATACATTAAATATTGGAAAAAAAAAATATTTATTAATAACTATATTATTAATTGAGCTTTATATTAAAATTTTATTTTATTTCAATAAAAAAAAAAAAAAAAAATTTACCAGTTCCAAGGAAATCTTCAAAAGCAAGTGAATTATCAACACCATTTAAGATTTCTAAACCAACATTATTACATTCTGGGTGAAGATGGTATGGAGCACGATTAAGCTAAATATAAAAAAAAAAAAAAAAAAAAAAAAATTTTTTTTTTATTATATTTTATTTTACATAGTTGTAAATAAAACTTCCTAATAAATTGAGTTATCATTATAAATATACAAATATATATATATATATATATAAAAGAAAATAATAATTAATTTTTACTTGTGAAACAATAGCTTTTTCCATTTGTAAACGAATTGGAACATGAGCACCATAAGAATTACGGAACATGGTCATTTGAAGTCTATTTTGAGTTTCATCCCACTAAAATATATATATATATAATAAAATAATAATTATTATTATTAACAAAAGTTATCATAATGAATTTTTTTTTTTCTTTTTTTTTTTAATGTATAAAAATTTCAAATTAAAATTTCAAATTTCAATAATTTATAATTGAATTCATGTTTTTTTTTTTTTTTTCAAATTAAAATTTAAAATTTAAATAATTTAAATTTGTATTAATATTAGTTTCATATTATCCTTTGTATTTAAAATTAAACGTAGGGTAGATCATAACAATATTCTAATTTAGTTTAAAAGTTAAATGATCAAATGAGTATTTGATATTTACATGTTCTAATCTTGTTTGAAGTGGATGAGCTGGTAAAACTTCATCAACTAATCTTCTTGGACCGTATCTGAAAGTATCATGGACACCATATTCATTATTTAAAGTATCAGCAACTGATTTGGTAACAGTTTTTTCATTAGCTTTTGGAACAATTCTATATGATTCCTATTAGAATACATTTTAAATGTATTATACATAAATACAAAATATTTAATAATATATATGTTTTAATTTTAAGCATTCAAATATTCATTTTTAAAATTTAATGAGTGATATATATTTTATTATTTTATTTTTCTATTTTTTTTTTCTTTTAATGCAATATAATCAATATTTTATTTTTTTGTTATTTGATTATTTAAACATTATATGGATTTTAATTTTTTTCTTTTTTTTTTTTTTTTTTTTTTAATATAAATTATATTTCAAAGTTACCATTTTATATTATTTGATATATTTATATAAAAATTTGTTGATTTCTTTTTAATGTTTAATATTTTTTAATTACTGATGTAAAAAATAAATACTAAAATATTTGATACATATATATTTTGGAAGTGTTAATAATTTATTTTGTTAGTTAAAGAATATATTATTAAATGAAAATTAATTTAAAAAAAAAAAAAAAAAAAAAAAAGGAGCATTAATTTGTTTGAAAATTAGATAGAAAAATATATATTATAAATTAATAAAAATATAAATAATTTCATATATTAAAGAATAAATATTTATTATAAAAATTAATATTTTTATATGTAATTGTATCTTTTAAATTTTAAAATTTAAATTTAAATAATACTATTCAATTGATTGATTATACCTTTTACAATATTATTAAAAATATTTTTTAATGAATGATTTTTAAAAGTAAAAAAAAAAATATATATAATAATTTTAAAAAAACAATGGAAAATAACAATTAAGATATTAAAGTTAATTAAAATTTCAATAGTTAATTAAATTTACAAATATATTAATGTTATATTCATAATATATTTATAAAAAAATATAGTACCTAAAAGTACATAATTCATTATTAATTATTATTTATTTAATAATATTTATTTAATAATATTTATTTAATAATCATCAGATTTATAATATTGAAATTGTTAATTATTTTATTTTTATTTTTATTTTATTATTATTATTATTTTTTTTTTTTTATTTTTTTTTTATTTTTATATATATAAAAATTTATATTTTTATTATGAAAAGATTTCATAAATATAAAATTATTAAATTATTACATAATAATTAAATAATTATAATTTAAATGATGATAAAAGTAAACAGAAAAAAAGAAAACAAAAAAAAAAAAAAAAAAAAGAAAGTGAAAAAATAAAATAAAATAAAATAAAATTAATCTATTTTTTATTTTGAAATATTTTAAAATATTAAAGTTATGATGATAATTAAAGATATAATAATAAATAGTAATTTTTTTTTTCTCTATTTTAATTTTTATTATTATTTTTATTATTATTATTTATTAAATAAATAAGAAAAAAAAATTTTTTTTTTTCTAAATAAATTAAAAATTAACAGATACATAATTTATGTGAATTTCTTGTTGGTGTTGGTAAAACCACTACCAACACATGTAAGTAATACTGTTTGATTTTCTGGATCAGGTTTAATTTTATATGTTATACCAAAGAATGAACGAATATCTCTTAAAAGTTGTATACTGTTTATATATTAATAATTTAATTATTATGATTATCATTAATATAAAAATAATAAAATAAATATAAAATTATATTATTATGTTATATTATATTATATTATATGGTGAATATTACAATATAATAATTAATATAAATATTTGATTTAGTTATAATTTTTGTGATGTTTTAAAAAATATATATATTATACTTACGAGACTTTAGTTAACTTTGATATTCTTATTTTACTAACATCTTCAGGGGTTAATACCATTAATATTATATTAATCCATTGTGATAAAGTATCTACTGAACCACCTTTTCTAATTTCTGTTAATAAATATTTTAAAGCTTGTTTACCTAAATCTTCAGGTGTTTCAAAGTTGAAAAGAGTTGGTTTTTCTGGCTCACCATTTTCACTTGGAACTTGTTTTTCAAAACTGCATTCAGCAGATAATAATGCACCAGTAGTTGATTCAGCTACAAGACTTAAACCATAACCTGGTGAACTATTTATAATTAAATAATGATGATGATAAATAATAAAATAAGGATATTTAAAATAATAATAATAATAATAATAATAATAATTAATAAATAAAATGTAATTAATTAAATGAAATAAAAAAATATTAAAATAATAAAAATAAAAAATAAAAGGATAAAATATATATATATATATATATATTTATAATTATTTTATATAATCATAGTTATTTATTTTAATATTTATTAATAAATGATTTTTTTTTAATATAAATATATTTATATATTTAAAATAAATTTACTTTCCACTTTCGGCACCTTTATAAACATCTGTATATATATAAACATCTGGAATATAATGAGTAAGTTGAGAACGAGCTACTTCTGTTACTCTATTTGCCATTTGTGGTGAAACTCTAGTAGCATATGCAATACCACGAATACGTTTTATTCTACCTTCATCGATATATTGTACAGGTTTTAATTGTTTAACAATTGGACAACTGAATTTGACTTCACCTCCACCATTTGGTGGTGCACCACGCTTTACAACTTTTAATTCTATACCACTTTCTATACCAAAACGTTTTAATTGTGGAAGAAGCACTGTTCTTATTAAATCAACCTTTATTATTATCATTATTATTATCAAATAGTAGTAGTAGTTATAGTAATAATTAAGAAATAAATTTTTAAAAATATAATTGATATTATTAATAGTCATTATCAAATAAATATGTTTAATTGAACAATTTCGATTTTTTTTTATATTTATTTTATGACAAATATATATATATATATATATATATATAAAAAATAAAATATATCTTACCGAAGTATCCATATTATCATTTGTAATACCATGTAATGTAATATTTAATGGTTTTTTTGCAAATGGAGCTAAAACAATTAAAGGTTCTAAAAAGTAACCAATCGCTCTTGAATTTCCGCAATCAAAATCTATTCTTCCACCACTAATAATACCTGGTTTATAAATTAAACTTGTACCTGAATAATTAATATCAAATGAACTACCATTTGTTATTTGTTCTAATAAATGAAGAAAAGCAGCTTCATGTTCTATTTAAATTTTAAATTATAACAATTAATATAACAAAATTGAAATTTATATTAGAAAAATTAGGTTTAATTAATTAATAAAAATTATATCAATAATTAATAATTTTTTTATTTATTGCTTTTTTTTTTTTTTTTTTTTTTTGAAATTTTATTATATATATTACAGAAATTATTTTAATTTAGTTAATATATTAAATATAAATTAATAAATATAACAATTTCATTATGAATTCAAATCAATCATTTTATAAAAGTGTAATATTTCATATATATATTATTTTTTTAATCTAATTGAGTATTTTTTTAAAATTCGTTATAATTTGAATTTTTCTTTATTTGAAAATTTAAAACCAGATTTAATTATAAATTCTATATTATTGGTAGTTTGAATTAAACAAAAACATTAAACATTAAAGCTTCAACTAATATAAAAGTGAAATTTAATTTTACAAAAATATAAAATTAAATTTCACTTTTATATTTGTTGAAGATTTAAATTTTAAAAAACATTTTATTATTTTTTTGTCATATAATTGTTAATACCTTGTAAACCAGGATTATCATCTTCTGAACGAATTTTATCAATTTTAATTGGTTTTCCTGTAAGAGTTGATAAAATTAGTCTTTGAGTAATGAATTGGTGTCCTGAAAATTTTAAATAATTTGCTCCTGACATTTTTTTTAAAGAAATATTTTACTTTTTCTAATAATTATACTGAAAGTAAAATTATAAATTTTGAATACTGAAATTGTATTTAATTATTTTCTATCGATTAAATTAAATATAATATAATAATTTAAAAGGAAAAAAGGTATATATAATGTATATAATTTTATTCTTAAATAAAATAATAAAAAAAAAAAAAAAAGGAAAAATAAATAAAATTATATTACGATTATAAAATAAAAAAAGAAAAAGATAAGTAAATTTATTATATTTCTCTCACAAGGACTAAATTTTTTTTAAAAAAAAAAAAAAATTAAAAAATAAAAAAAAAAAAAAATAAATAATCAATATATTGTAATAAATTAAAATTTACATATATTTTTATAAAAAAAAATTGACCTATTTAATAATTATTATTATTTATTATTTTTTTAATTAATTATTAGTACTAACTATAGTTATTTTTTTTAAAAAAAAAAAAAATAAATGTTAAAAAAAGTTAATATTTAAATATGATTGGATAAAAAATAATTCTATAATAACTTATTGGATTATATATTGAAAATCTATAATAAATAAATACATATATAAATAAATAAATTATAAATTTTTTAAAATAAGTGATTAAATAAATATAATCTAAATAAATTTAAATTTTAATAATTATATATGCTTTATAATTGATAAATAAAAAAATTATAAAATTTTATTAAAAGTCGTATTTTTTTGGTAATACAAAAAAGAAGCTAAAAATCAGGAGTCTTTATTTAATCAAAATAAATAAATAAATAAATAAATAAATAAATAAATAAATAAATAAATAAATACAAAATAATTATAGCTTAACTATTATTAAAAATGTCCCGGTCATTCTTAAAGTTATATACTCTGGAAATGTTAAAATTAACAATAATACTTGTTCCAAAAAATTATTAGAATTAATGGATAAAAATACTTAGTTATCAGTTGCTATTGAAATTATTAAAAAAAAATTTAACATTTTATATTTTATTGTTGTTCATGGAAATTGGTCTTTTATTAAAGAAATAAGTATATATAAGGCAATTCATATCAAAAATAATTTTTAATTTTAATGAAATATAAATATTTTTAAGTAAACAACAACATATATAATAATAACATCAACTGTAATAATGATAATAATAATAATAATAATAATAATAATAATAATCTTCTATAAATTTAATAATATCATTAAAAATAAATATATAATATCACTTTAGTAAATTTTATTATTTTTATTTTCTGAATGATAATTCTTTTTTTTAAAAAAAAAAAAAAAAAAGATTAATCATCAATAAACATGTTATAAATTTTCATATGTAATACTCTTTTATTATTATTTATTATTTATAATAATTAAATTTAAAAAATTTATTAATACTTTATTTTATAAAGTATTAATATAGTTATCATAATTTCACTGATAGAAATTTATTATACTTTTTTATTTATTAAACTTTTTTTTTTTTTAACATAAAGTGAACTGGTAATAAATAAATAGATTTATCTTTATTAGGTCCCTCTTTCTCAAAAAGAAATAAAACCTTTATGATAAAAATTTTCTAGAAAAGTATACTAATAAAAAGTATCATCCTTTTTTTTTTCTTTTTTTTTTTTTTTTTAATTTTATAATTAATGTTTTTTTTTAATAAAAGAATTAAAATTTTCAAATATATATATAAATAAATAATTTTGAAATTTAATCCTGTGTAACTATAAGATTTGGTCTTCCATTAAATAAAAAAACTATTGGTAAAAAAAAAATATATTATTAAAAGATATAAAATTTTTTATAAATAATAATTAAAAAAATTAATATTCATATTTTTTAAATAAAATATATGCATATATTGACTTTGAAAAAAAATTTTTTGGATGGAGAAATAATATAAATAATAATAATTATTATTATTTATCATATTAATAATATTGTTTTTAATAAATAAATCATGCAGGAAATTTTATTTTTATTTATTTTTATTTTATTTATTTTCATTTTCATTTTCATTTTCATTTTAATTTTAATTTTAATTTTAATTTTATTTTTTTATTTTTTTTTTTTTTTTTTTTACATATGTATTTTAATAAATTAAAACAAAATTTAAAATAAAGAAACCTTGATCTTTTTTGGTCTTTTTTCGTTACATACTGTTCTATAATTTATACTTAGTTTTCTACTTTTTTTTATTATTATTATTATTAAATAAATAATTTTATTTTATTTATTCATTATTATAATTATTATTTTTAAATTTTGATATTTATATTTTATAAATAAATAATTTAATTTTTTTTTTTAATTTTTTTTTTTTTTTTAATTTGACTTTATTTTATTTAGTAAATATATTATTAAATAAATAAATAAATTAATATTCTTTTTAAATATACTTTTAAATATATATTTTTATTTTTTTATATATAAATACTTTTTATTTATTTTATTTATAATGGATAGAGAGAACTTTATAATTCATTTATTGTTTTAAATTGATATTATTATCTGAAAATTTTGTATTAACAATCACCTTTTTATTAATCAATTTAAATACCTTGTTGAGCTTTAATATTCATTGATATATTATTAATTAATTAATTAATTAATTAATTAATTTTATATTTTCTATGTTTTTATTTTTATTTTTATTTTAATTATTTTCATTTTTTTTATGAATACAGAAAATATTTTATTTTTTTTATTGACTTAAATTGTTATTATTATTTAAAAATTTTGAATTAACATTTATCTTTTTTTTTTTTTTTTCAATTTAATAATCTTATTAAGCTTTAATATTCATTGAAATTTTATATTTAAAAAGCTTTTTTTTTTTTTTAATTACTTTTTAAATATATTTTGTCTTTAGTTTATTTTTATATTATTTTTATTTTATTTTATTCATTTATTTTTATCTGTGATTCCTATTATTAATATATATATATATATTTTTTTTTTTTTTCAATTGCTTCTTTAATTGCTTTTTTAATTTCAGTATTTTGGTTTTTTGTGTCATTTTCATTTTAAATTATGCAATTCTACTCTTCAATACCTATTTTAACATCAATCATCTTTTCATTTTTAGCTGAATTGACAGTATTTCGTTCATTTTTATTTGTTTGTTCACTATCTATTTTCATATTCTCATTAATTATTTCCTTACTTAAATTTTCTTCTTTTTCTTCTTCGTTTTCTTCTTCTTCATATATTTCTTCCTTTGGCATTTGACAACAATGCTCCCAACAAAAAATTACACTATATATTATTAAACTAAGAGTACATAATGATAAAAATACATTTAAAATGAACAAAGCTGTTTTTTTATATTTGGGTAGATTATTAATTTTATTACTACAAAATTTTTCTTTTGTACAATTTTCACTGAAGCATTCGTTATCAGTTTCACATTTTTCATAAACATTTTTACTACATTTCATAGCAATAGTACCATTAATAAAATTATTGTTACATTTTATAATTGGTAAAGCATCATTTGTCATACATATATGATTTAAACAGTTATTACTAAAACAATCTTCATTGGTATTACATTTTGGAGTTGAGCATTTTTTAATCCTAATTGCACCTTCAGAACAGACATCATAAATTATTCCCTTACTTCTATTTTTTTTCTTTTTGTAACTTAAATTTGAATTTGAATAAAAGTATGTTGTATTTGTACTTGATATGCATTCATTATTTCTACAATAAAATTTAAAGAAGCAGTTCTCATATATGCATCCTCTACTATTACTTGGACAATCTTTATCTCTTTTACAAATGGGTATTGCCAGACCTAATACATCTTCTATAGTTAAAACTTCACAATTAATAATATAAACATATAGCAATGAATAAATTAAAAAAAATAACTTCAACATTTTTTTCTTATTTATTAATTTCAATATGTTTTATATTCTAAAAATCAATACATTTTGTTTATTATCATGCGTAATATATAATATAATATAATAAATATATATATTATATTTACTAGCTTTTTTAGAATATATATATTTCTTTAATTATTTTTTATTTTTATTTATAATAATAATATTATTATTATTATTATTATTATTTTTTTTTGTGAAGAATAATTTTTTGATGAAAAAAAAATATTTATATATGCAAATTGATAATCATCCAAACATTATAATCTTAAATATTTTTATTAAATTATTAAATATAATTATTTAATATAAATATAAATGGTTATTTTTTTTTTTTTTAAAAATGGAACATTTTTTATATTTTTTTTTTTTTTAAAAAAAAAAAAAAAAAAAAAAAAAAAAAAAAAAAAAAAAAAATTAATAATTAATAAAAAAATTTTTTAATGAAAAGTTAAAATTTTCTCTTTTATCATTTATATTAGATTAAAAAAAATGTATATATTAATTTTTTCTTAATATTATTTAATTTTATGTCACATTTCATCATTATATTTGATAATAATGATTATAAGTTTATTTAATTATAAATAATAAAATAATATTTACAAATATTTTTCATATTAATTTATTATTTAAATACCATTTAATAGTTTTTATTAATTTTGATACCTTGTAAAAAAATTCGATAAAAAATGAAAAAATAATAAAATTATAATAAATAATAAAAAGGATGTATATAATTATAATTATTAATCTTTATGAATTTATAAAGTTTACTATAATAAAGTTTAACTATCTATTAATATATATTTGAGTCAATAAATTAATTCATTAATTAATATATTAAGTTTGATTCATTAAAAAAAAAAAAAAAAAAAAAAAAAATAAAAATTTTGAAAATATATTATTAAATATAATTTAAAAGTAATTATAAATAAGATGATGTTAATGATTTTTGCATTGAATTTCAAATTGTTTTCAATATTATTTGCAAAGATATAGATGATAATAGAAATAAATAATTAAAATTTTTACAGTTATTTTATTTTTTTTATTAATTTTTTGAAAATTTGTTTCTACACTCTCAACTTTAAAATCTTTATATATATCTTATATAATTTATAATTTTTTCAAACCATAAAAAAAAAATTATTAATAATATAATAATAATAATTATAAAAGAAAAATAATTAAAATGGTAGTAGTAATGATAACATGACATGTATATTAAGAGCATTAATTTATTAAAATGAGTCAGATAAACTGTTAATATGTCTTAACTTTAAGTGTCACCCATTTTAATGAATTCTTTTTTTTTTTTTTTTTTTTTTTTTAAAAAAAAAAAAAATTTGTTTAAAAAAGTTTTTTTCTGATTTACCCATAAATAATTTTTTTTTATTTTTATTGATATTTATATGAATAATAAAATAAAAAAAAAATTTAACTAAAAAACATCAATATTACAATTATTTTTATTATTTAATTATTATTACAACTGAATCATGTAACAAAAATATCTAATATTATTATTTTATATTATTGTGATTAGGATTATAGTTATGGTAATGATTACAATTACTATTATTTATATTATTATTATCATTACTCTTAATATTTTGCTATTTAAAAAATTTTTTTTATTTTTTTATTCCTAATCAATTATCAAAATTTATTTTGTTCATTTTATTAATTAATGTTGAAAATTAATTTCTTGCAAGTATGCCTAAGTCATTGAAATTGAACTTTTTTAATATTCATTAAAATAAAATATAATACATCAAAAGTTAAATAATTAAATAATGGTTAAATGTGATCTTGATTATTAAAGTTTAATTTTTTTTTTTTTTTTTGGAATTTGTATGTTATACATTTTTCTTTATTTATTTACCTATTTCATTTTATTTCATTTTTACAATAACATTTATAGTTTCATTTTTATTAATCATACTAAATTATATTTATAAATTTATATATATAATCATTATTAATATAATATAATATATAATGTAAATTAATAATTTTAATATATTAAATAATTCATATTATAAAATACATTTTTTTTAGGATTAATTTCAATAAAATCTTTATACATATTAAAAATTTAATATATATAAAATTACAAATTACTGATAATACAAAAAAATTTTCAGAAAAGAAAAAGCACAATTGATTAGTGAACAAAGTTTTTATTTATGATTAATATTATTATTATTTTTTATGGTAACTTTCTATTATTTATCTCTATATATAATATATTTGTATTAAATATTAGAATTTGAATAAATAGGAAAATATTCCATAATAAAAATCTTTTTTATTATTATTATTTTTTAATTTAGTATATATTAAATAAATATATACATTTTAAATTTAAATATTTATTTTTTTTTTTTTTTCTGATATCATTTCATTTTTTTATTATTGAGTAAAATTTATCTTTCTGAAGTTTAAAAAAAAAAAAAAATAATTTATCCAATTTTTTTTTTCTCAGAATGATTTATAATTTTATATAGACATTAATGGAGACATTTAGTATATATAGAGAAATATAAAATATATACATAATATATATATATTTTTTGACCAATATATTTAATTTTATTTAATATAATATTAAAATATATATAGAGTTTTAATATATTTATTAAGTCATAAAAGGAATTGAAAAGGGTTTATAATCTAATTATTCTGTATTTGTTTTATTTTATATTGAATTCTTCTTTATATTTTTATAAGTAAAAAGATACTAAAAAATAATTTATTATATATTGAGATTTACAGAGTTTAATAATAATCTTATTCCTGAATTAAATAATAATCACTTTTGGAGGTCTTCATAATTAGTATTTACTTTCCTTTAAAAATCATTGGTGATGTCTGAAGTTTAATTATTATTATGTTTTGAGTAAATTGATCATATTATTAATTAATAATATAAAAAATTTAATTAATAAAAAGCCTTCAAAACTTCAAATTTTTTCTTATAATTATTTATTCAAAAAAAAAACTATTATTACACTTTTTGAAATTATATTTCAAAATAATACAAAATATAGTATTATTGCTATACATGTATTAACATTAATTCAAAACTTTTAATTACTATATAATTAATTTTATTAATTGTCTTTATTTTTTTTACTTCCTTTTTTTTTTTTTAATTTTATTACTTTCCTATTTATTACACTTTATATTTTTTTTATATTTTATAGTTTTTAATTTATATATAATTATTTTATTCATAATTATTTTTATTACTTTTTATTTTATTACATCAATTACAACGAGCTTATTATTTTTGTTATCTTTTTTTATTTATTTTACTTTATTTTTAAATTTTAAAAAATACTTTCTATTAGAAATATATATTCTAAAAATTAGTAATTTAAAAAAATAATAACTTTATTTTTCCTAAATTATTTTAGGTTTTCAAATCTCTTTTAATGAGATGATGCATTTCATATGTTTTTCAGTAAACTAACTTAACAATTTAATGGAATACCACACCATTCGTCATTTTCAACTCCCCACTTGCCATCTCCATCTTCAAAGTAAACTTCTCCACATGATGAACAGCATTTATATCCTTGAGAAGTAATAGAGGCTGAACATTTATTAGTTGGGGCTGCTGTCTTACCACATCCACACCATTCGTTGTTTTCAACTCCCCAGTCACCATCTTCATCACTGTAAACAACTGAACAACCTGCCTTACAACATTTGTAACCTTGTCTAGTAATAGAAGCTGAACAAGTACCAGCTGGACTTGGACTTGGACTTGGTCCTGGATTTGGGACATCACCAAGCATAGATGGAACATCATAAATATCTAAAAGACCATTGTTAACCATAATTTCAGTTTGACCCCAGAATCTGTGGTAAGTGAAGGTTGGAGCATCACCTCCATTAAGGAAGTTTTCAACTTGTGCCCATTCTGGATCTTGCTTGTACTTTGGACGAATGTCAATGAAAGTGTTACCATTTCTAAGATTAGCACCTTGAGCATTCTTACCTGTCCATCCGTATGGAATGTAAACTTCATCTCCAAACTTAGAGTAATCAAGACGAGCTTCTTCAGTGGCATAACCAAGATTATCCTTGTAGTTTTCCATGGCATCCATAACATCAACAACAAGTCTAAGACCTTCTTGATCTTGATCCTTCATAGAAAGCCATAATAAACCCTTGGTTATAGAAGCAATTGATCCAAGATCAATACCTTCTGATGAAACAGTACCATGAAGAGAAGCATTACGATTACTCTTATCAAAGTCAGAAGCCTTCCATTGATCTGGATTACCTGACCATTCTAAGTTAGTGGCATGAACAATTTCTCCACCATTAACACGGGTAGTATTCTTGACCCATTTAGCCCAATCTCTACAAATCTTTCCTGCCTTTTCATTACCAGAAACATAGTAAAGAGAACAGACACGTTCCATACCCCAACCTTGCATACCTGTCCAATTGTTGGATGGTGGATCGTGATAAACTGGTTGCCAATCGTAGTACATACCATAGAAAGTGGTAATATCACTATTTGGTTGAGCGTAGTGACCTTGCCATGAGTTAGTGGCACCTCCAGCAATACAACCTTCTGAAGTTTGTAACCATCTGAATAATTCTAATTGACGATCTAATGAAGTAGCCCAATCCTTTACTGCAGTAGCACCCTTTGGCTTGAAGGCTGGTTCAGTAGAAAGAACCCAAGCAGCTAATGGATTTTGGTAACCAGTGTGAGTATGAGATGAACCAATTCTCCAAGCCCAATCACCTTGTAAACCTCCACCCCAAGCGAAGTACCAAGAGATAAGATAATGAGCTGAATTCTTACCACGTCCAGCTTGGCATTGTTGGTAACCGATACAATTACCAATCTTCTTGAAATACTTATCATATTGAGCATAACGTAAGTAATCTCCAAGCTTAGCTGCCTTAGAAGCAACTGAAGAAAGATCATAACCATCTTCTTGAGCCCAAATATATCCAAAGTAAGCAGCTTGAATGGCGCGAGCATCAGCATCTGGTGCTGCTGTGTATCTCCATTGCTTAGAGTAGCTGTTATCTCCTGTGAAAAGATCTAAGAATCCATTACGTCCACCCCACTTCATGGTTTCCCAACATGGATGTGGAACGGTCTTCCAAGTGGATTCAGATGGACCACGTTGGAAAGTGTTAATGAATGATGGCTTACTTCTACCATCTCCTTGTTGACCATAACCATACCAATTATCACCATCGATAATCCAATGCATAGCATAGATATCCCAAGTACCATAAGCTTGTTGAAGTTCCTTAGCAATTGGATCTTGACCAACAATACCATCTTGGAAGACAAGTTGAGCTGGATAATTCTCAATATCATCATCTTCTGGAGCATAAGTTGCTGGAGCAGCTGCATTGTATTTGTTGTTACCTGGTTGGTTTTTATTATCTGGAATCATATGCTTTTCTAAATATTTCCAAGCTGTTTCAACACCAGAGTAATCACCAGTAAGCTTTCCATTAACAGCTTCTAACCAAACCCAGAAGGAATAGGTTTCAGAAACAGATTCGTGACCTTGATCTGGAGCTTCAACCATAAGAGTTTCAACAGAGTGATATGGAACATTTTCTGGTGAGAAATATTCAGATCTGTATGAACCATTACCAGTCATAACATTGTAATGTTCAATAGCACGTTGACCATATTGAGTATTGGCACGCTTTTTCATTGGAGCTGCCATAACAGCAGTAGCACCAAGAAGAGCAATAGCGGATCTAATGGATGGCATTTTAATATTTAAATTTTCTTTAATTATCAAAAATAGAAATAAAAAAAAGAATAATTACAATAACAATAAGATATTATTATACAATAATAATAAGATAAATATTTTTATTTCTTAATAGTTCGTTCCGGCGAACAATTATATTTTTTTTTAAAAATAAAAATTAATATTAAAAAATATTATATTTTTAATTATTACAAAAAAAAAAAAAAAAAAAAAAAAAAAAGGAAGTACTTTTGACTTTTTATAATATTTTAAAAAATTATTAAAATATACTAATTATAATATTTATTAAGAAAATATATTTTATTATTACATTTATTTTAATATTAATATTTTTAATATTAAATGAAATGAAATTTAAAAAATTACCAAATAACATAATAAAATATAATAAATAAAATTTTAAAAAATTACATAATGACTTAATAAAATATAATAAATAAAATTCCTATTTTGTATTTATATAAAAAAAAGTTTATTATTTAATGTGAAAATTTTATTCCAAAACAAAAATTAATTTCATAATTTTGATTTATCATTAATTCTCCTTTTTTATCAATAAATAAAGTTTAAAAAATAATAATAAAATTTTAAAAAAAAAAAAAAGTATATATATATATATATATATATTATAAAAAATCATCCATTGAAAGAGATATATAAGTTAAAATAATATAAAAAATATAAAAATTTTCTTAAAACTTTAATACATGTTTTTCATGTATGATAGTAAGAATATTTTTATTAATAAATAAAATTTGTAATATCTTTATCTTTGTATATATTAAATTTAAAATTTTATCTTTAATTTTCACTTAATATTAATAACCATATCAAAATTAATTTATTTTTATATATACTAAATTTTTGAAATGGTTATTAATATTTATTAAAATAAATATAATATTTGTTTTTATTAGAATTATAAAACTACTAATGTACCATTTTTTATGAAAAAAATAAACAAGATTTTTATTTTATTGTGAGTTTTATGAAAATTGAAATAAATATATATAATATAAACCATATGATACTATTAAAAAATATTTCAATATTAATTTGCGATTTTATTAATTAAAAAATTGATTGTTTCAAATAATATAAAGTTTTTTTTTTTCTTATTAACATATATTAGAATTTTCATTCACATTTTAGATAAATATAATAAATTCATTAATAATAGTTTATGAATTAATGGAATAATTGTGTTTTCTCATATTATAATAAGTATTTAAAAGATAATATAAACAAATAATATATAATATATTCATATTCATAAATTCAAAAAAAAAAAAATATATATATATATATATATATATTGGTAATAGAATTAAGCTATAAGCTGTTATTAAATAATTGTAACTAATAAATTATATTTTTCATTTTATATGAAATTTAAAATTTAAAATATGAAATTTATATATCAACTTGTTTTCCCCATGTTATTTTTTTTTTTTTTTTTTTTTTTTTTTGTTAAATATAAAAATAATTATAATTTTCTTATCGAAAAATAAAACAGAATATTATTATTTATTTATTATTTATTTATATATTTTTTATTTGTTATCACTTATTTTTTTGTATAATCAAATTTTTATTTATAAAACAAACCAATATTATTTCTTATTATAAATATTTATTATCATTATTAATTATAATATATATAGTAACAAATAAGTCTATTAGATATTTTTATAGAAATAATAAATAATAATAGTTGTAATAACTCTCTATTCATTAGATTATCAAAAGTATTTTTTAATAATATAATAAATTTATATTATTCATAAATAAATATATTAATGAAAATTCTATTAATTATTATTATTTTTTTTTTTTTTTTTTTTTTTTTTTTTTTTTGATTTCATTCAAACGTTGATTAATTTTACTAATTATTGTAGTATTTTTATAATGATTCAATGATTATTATTAAAATATTTACCCTCTCTTTAAGCAATAGTTGCGTGAAAGACATTCCCTATATGTCCCTTTATACGAAGGGCTTCTTTTGAGGGTTCCTTTGATCCATCTTCGAGGGAGGAATATATACACTAATCCTCTCATAAATCAAGTGCAAGCAATTATATAGTCTTGCTACAGGAATTCTTACCAGATGAGCAAACACCAACTTCATTTATAGGGTAAATCACCCTGGGAGGATGAAAATCACCCCTTATAAATTCAAGGAGTAATCACGTCGCCGGATCAATCTAGAAACCTTATATATGTTAGTCCAGAATACTAACAGTTAGGATAAATACTGGATATTATATTAAATGAAATCATTTAAATCTTGATTTATTATTTTACTCTTAAAAATATATATAATTAATATTAATTAATAATTTTATTTGAGTTTTTTTTTCTTTCTTTTTTTTTTTCTTGTTTATTAGTTTTTGTTTATATATATATTATTTTTTTTATAAATAATAATAATTTATAATTAACAACTTAAAAAAATAAAAAAATTATTTTTTTTTTAATTGATTGGGAAATATAATGAAGTAATTATGTGTCATGATGATTAGTTTTAACTTGTTCACTTTATCGAAACAAGTAGAACAAAAATAAGTTAAATTTTTAATATTAAATAGTAAAAAAAATTTTTTTTAAGTTAAAAATTAAGTTTAATAGAACATAAAATGGTAGATATCAAATTTTTACATGGAAAATTTCATTATATAGATACTTGAAATAATAAATATAATAATAATAAAGTATTGCATTTTTAAATTTTTATTAAAATAAGTTTTTTAAAAAAAAAAGGAAAAAAGAACTTAAAATGGTATTTAAAATTTCAGACTATTGCAATTATCATACTTTTTACATTTTATATATATAATATGCGAGTCATGTGAATATATGTGCATATAGTTGTATATTTGTTGTAATATACGTATTTCGCAAGTATTTTAATAGCAAACATGTATGTATTTTGATAGAAATTATATTCTAAAACAACATTGAAAAATACAGCATATATACACAAATAAAATGCAAATGCAACTATTGTATAATATAGCGGTTCTGTTACTATTTATATAAAATAGGTACCTAAATATGCAAAGTATTTGGATGCTTTTGGTACTATTTTTGATATAAAATATATAGCAAACTAGCAAGTTTATTTGATAGCAGTTTTATACTAGTTTTTCTATGTTTTGGCAACCAAATACATACACACAATTCGTGTGATTTTCAATATATACATAAAGCATATATTTTAAATAATATAACATCAAATGCAACAGTATTTAAATATATATAAAACTAATGTATTTGAATCATATTCTTGCTAGTTTACTAACAAATGTATAAGAACATCAATATATATACTAACATATGTATTGCAAGTATTATAACTAATAATAACTAGGATTGTAAACTAACTAGAATAAAATAATGCAGATAGTATCATATTTGAATATGTACTATTTCATTAATTAATGAGGTACTAAAAAAAAAAATAAAACAATTTTATATTAATTAAATAAAAATAAAATAAAATAATATTTTATAAAAATAATAATAAAAGGTAAAATCAAACTAACGAAGAACAAAATGAAATACGAAAGAAACCCTACAAAATATATTTTGGATAATTCCAATTTCAAATTATGGAAGCAAGAGCTCTACTTTTGACTTAAGGGGAAGTAATTATAAATGTTAAAACAAAAGAAGAAAAATATAAGGATGAACATATGAAGATTATTTTGAAGATTATAATAATTCATATATTGAATCTAATAACAACTCGTCTATACATCCTTTTAACAATAAAAAGTACTTTACCAATAATCAAAATGTCAATAACAAAGACATAAAGAAAGATAACGGTACTAACTTAAAAATAATTCCATAGACTTTGGATTCTGATACTGAGAATTACCATATAACTGAAAATTACCATATAATTGAGAATTACCATATAATTGAGAATTACCATATAATTGAGAATTACCATTTAATTGAGAATTACCATATAATTGAGAATTACCATATGACTGAGAATTACCATATGACTGAGAATTTAAAACTCTTGGAATAAAAAAATTTTTCAACAAAAAAAATTTTTATTGGCTAAATGGTGATAATGTAACTTCAAAATATATATAGGTGAATTTAATGAATATGTTAACGACAGATAAAACTTCATTGAGATATGTTCTTTTTATTCCAGAATTTAAAAGAAAACTTAATGTTTTATTGATTGTTTAACTAACAATCAGTTCAATACGATATTTTTCAATCACAATAATAAAAATTATATTTCAATTTATATTAAAAATAATAACAGAATATGTTCAGCTTGTTCAAATAATACTAAAACTAACACTATTTAGACATCAAAAAGAAAAATTACATTTCCCAACAACAATGGTGTATGCAACTATATCGCGGACAAAGAGAATGAAAGTTTATATTTGTGATATAAACGCCTTGATCACTTCAACATAAATATTTTAAGGAGTATATTAACAAAAATTAATTCTAAACAACAATTCGAAATATGTGCTAAAAAAAAAAAAAATTAAAAAATTTTTTTTCCATTTAAACTTTGTGACAAAAGAATAAATGAACCTTTCGAAAGGATTCATACAGATACTGTAACAATTAATGATAAATCTTTATATAGAAAATGGGTATTTCTTATCAATCCTAGATGATTATTCAAGATTTGAATGGATTCTTTTTCTTAAATCTAGAAGAGGTAAAGAATATCAAGTTTAACCTATATTCTGAATGAAGAGTTGAGAAAAAGAAAATTCAACCCAATAAAATCTATTCAGGTAATAGGTAGCTTATTAGTAGATCTGATATTCTATTTTACTACCAGTGAGACTTCCAGAAAAAATAAAAATCTTATTTATGAAGATTGATTAAATGTTATCAAAATTTTTAGAAACTTTGAAGTCTCAAAAAAATTGTGGATTTAAATTCATCAAAGATATAAATTTAAATGTATATGTAGATGGTTATTTAGGTGGTGACGAATATACAAAAAGATCTACAATTGGATTTTTAATTAACATGAGTCAAATATCTATTTCATAGTATTTAAAGACCTTCAACGCTGTGTATCGTTTATCAACAGCTGAAAGTGAATACTAACTGTTTGAAGGAATGTGCTTTAAAACGTATGTGGCTAAAAAATCTCTTAAGTGATTTAAACATAAATAAAGAAACAATTAAAATTATAATAAATAATAAAGCATCAATTTATAAAAATTAAAATGAAGCAATAAATTCAAAATTAAGATATATTAACTTTAAGATATCATAAAGTTAGAGAACTAGTAAATGAAAAATAAATCAAATTAAAATATAATAAATATGAAAATAATTTGGCTGATGGCTTGACTATATATCTCAGTAGACCTTTACTTAAGAAATTCAGAATATTCAAAAAAATTATGTTTTATCAATTAAGAGAAAATTAAACTTATGAATTCAGTGAGTTTAATATTCTATACTTTTAATATAAAAGAGCTATTAATAATTTATTAATATTCTATACTTTTAATATAAAAGAGTTAATTAATAATAATTTATTTTTATAAAATTATATGAGACAAAAATATTTTAATAATAAACATAAAATTTTATATTAAAATTTTATGTTTATTATTAAAGTAAATAGATGTATTATAAAAAAAAAAATAAGATTATATAAGAAAAATTTATGTAAAATTAATTCTTACTTTGAAGGAAAGGAAATTTAATGGAAGGTGTAAAAATTTAAATAATTTATAATTAAAAGGGATTATTTTACAAAGCACTTTTTTATTCTAAATTAAATGCTTTTATACTATTATATATTGTAAATTATTAATATTACAATAGGTTTCAATATATTTGAAGTTTATTTTTCATACATCTCACTTATTCTAACAATAAAAATACATGTTTTGTTTATTTTTTTTTAATACTATATTTGTATATTCTTTTTATTTTTAAATTTTTTTATTTTAAAATTATTTTCTAACTTTAACCTTTTTAGTATAAAAAAAATTATTTAATTTTTTAATAATTATCTTATTATAAAATAAAGTTAATAATTTATAATAAAAAACCTTAATTATTATTATTTTTAATGTATGACATATTAATTATTATATATGTATATATATATATATATATATTTTTTTTTTTTTTTTTCTCTTTTAGATTATGAAACTCATTAATAGTGAATAATAATAATAATAATAATTATAATATGATTATGAAATTAATATTAATCATATTCATTATTTTAAGTAAATAGTTTTAATAATTTAAAATTAAAAGAATTATTATCATTTGAATATCAAACTTTAAAATTTTAAAAAATAATAATGAATAATATACATAGAGCATATTATTTAATATTGTGTTGACTTGATTCCAAAAACAATATTAAATAATAAATTTATGAATTAAATATTAAAAGTCATTTAAAAAAAAATTTTTTTTTGTTCTATTTTCTTTTTTTTTTCTCATTGCTATAATTATTATTTTATCTTTTTAATAAAAAAATAGATCTGATTTTATAAATCTTATTTATTATTTATTATTTATTATTTATTATTTATTATTTATTATTTATTATTTATTATTTATTATTTATTATTAATTATTAATTATTTATTATTTATTATTTATTATTTATTATTTATTATTTATTATTTATTATTTATTATTTATTATTTATTATATATTATTAATTATTAATTATTAATTATTTATTATTTATTATTTATTATTTATTATTTATTATTTATTATTTATTATTTATTATTTATTATTTATTATTTATTATTTATTATTTATTATTTATTATTTATTATTTATTATTTATTATTTATTATTTATTATTTATTATTTATTATTTATTATTTATTATTTATTATTTATTATTTATTATTTATTATTTATTATTTATTATTTATTATTTATTATTTATTATTTATTATTTATTATTTATTTATTATTTATTTATTTATTTATTATTCAATTATTTATTTATTTATTTATTTATTTATTATTTAGAATTTATTATTAATTATTACGTTAATATTATTACTATTCCAATTAATATTATGATTCTTAATTATTATTAATATTATTATGCTTCATAATACTAATTTATAGTAATTACAATTTAAATATCTAATATTGATTATTACCAAATAAATCTGTTTTGAAAAGCATGATTAAAAAAGAGACATTAAATTTGTACTACATTAAAAATAAGTAATATTTTAATTTTTTATTACAGAATAGATAATAAAATAAAATAAAAACATTTTATTATTATTTTTGATTATGAATTACACTATTTTTTTTTTTTTATTTATAAATGATATTTATTTGTTTTATAAATGTATTAAGTTTTATTTTTATTTTTATTTTTATTTATTATTTTATGAATTATACTATTTTTTTTTACTTATAAATGATATTTATTTGTTTTATAAATGTATTAAGTTTCATTTTTATTTTTATTTTTATTTATTATTTTATTATTATAAACTTTTTATTACTAATTTTACTTATTTATTATTATCTTGTAAAAGACGAAATTCTTTAATGTTTTGTTTATTTGTTTATTATTAGTATGGTACATAAAGATATATCTACATGAAGTTTATTATTTATTTTTGATTATTTATTTTTGACAATAATAATTATATTTATTATAATTTGATGTATTAAAGATTAAAGCTAGCGAATAATAATAAGTATTATAATAATTTTAATTATTATTAAAATATTAAAAATTTTTTAAATTCATATTAAATTAACTTTTTTTTTTTTATAAAAAAATAATAATAAATGAAAAAAAAATTAAATTAAAAATTAATTAAAAGAAAACTAAAAGAAAACTAAAAGAAAAACTTTTATTATATTTTATAAAAATAAAAAAATTCATTAAATAGTATAAAAAGGGTGGATTTTTTCAAAACTAAAAAAAAATTATTCATAATTTTAAGAAGATTAATTAATAAAAAAAAAAAATAATAATAATAATAATTTAAATAAAAATATTTAAATATATTATTATTATTAACATAATAATTTATATAATTATAAAATTATTATTATTATAATAATAATTCCTAAAATAAAATTCTAAAAAAAAGTAATTAAGATAATAAAAATATTAAATTATTTACATGATTTTTTTTTTCTTATATATTTAATAACTTCTATTATGAAAATATATATATATATTTACAAAATCATTTACTAATATTATTCAATTATATATTATATTTATTTATTATATTTATTTATTATATTTATATTATTAATAGTTATCTTAAATATATAAGTAATAATAAAAGAAAATAAAAAAATAAAAGGATTTAATTTAAAAATTCAATAAAAAAAAAAAAATGTTATTGAAAAATTTACTTTTAACTATCACTTCATTTGGTTTAACTTACAGTAGAACTGTCAAGTTCAATGTTATTTCTTTTGGTTCTAAGGTTAAAGTTAATGTTAATGGATCAACCTATGATTTAGCCCCTGAATCTTCAACTGAACCTTACTTTACTGGTTCTGTCGATGTTCCAGATGGTGATGATATTACGTAAGTTTTTATTTTTTTTTTTTATTTCTTCATTAGTTATATCATATATATTTCATTTTATTAACAATGTGTCTATTATATATATATATATGTTTTTCATAAATTTCTTATCCAAATATTATAAATAAAACTGACTTTATTTTAAATTTGTATTACTTTCTACTTTTTTCCATTTTTAAATATATGTATACACATGTATATATATATAATTATTATAATTATTATTATTATTTATTTATATATTTTTATTTTATTGTATTTTTTTTTATATTATATTATTTCACTTTTTACTTTACCTTTACTTTACTTTATATTTATTTTAGTTATAATTATATTGAAGATAATATTAAAGAAAAATTTACTCGTAGTTTAAGTTCCGATGTTACCTCCACATATAATGATTTTTACGGTAGAAAAGATACTATAAAAGCTCTTGGTACCTTCCAATACCCAGATAATCATTGGGATCGTAGTATTGGTAAAACTGAAGTTTTTGATGATTCTTATATTCCAACCGTTCATGTTACGGGAGATAAAGTTGACTCATTTTTTGTTAAAGCTTCTTCTTCTACCTTTGATCATATTACTTTTTATTTTAAGAATACTACCAGAACTTTTGATGTAAATGTTTTTTTTTTTTTTATTATTATTATATTCACACATATATATATAATCTGTAAAAAATTAATTGTATAGATTCATAGATAAAAAGAATTTCTTAAATAATATAATTTTTTATTTTTTTTATATTAAAATAATATATAAATAATTATTTATTAATGTAATATAAATATATACATACATCATATATATATATTATTTTTATTTTTTTATTTTTTTTTTTCATATCAATTAGAATATTTCTGTTTCAGCCAAAAACAAGAGTTTTTCCAAATTTCAATTTAAACTCAGTTTAGGTTCTAAAAATGCAAAGAATTTTTATGGTCGTTATTTACTTAAATTCCGTAATGGAGGTGAAGATCCACTTAATCTTCGTCAAACCATTTATGGTAATATGATTCAAGCCATTGGTATTCCTAGTATTCATTCTATCATGGTTCGTGTTTATTATAATAAGAAGCCTGCAGGTTTTTACACTTTACAAGAAGAAGCCACCAGTGAATCTTTCATTAAGTCTGAATTTTATGGTAATCCAGATACCCAAGAAATCAATACTCCAGATGAATTAGGTTATATCATTGATGGTACCTGTGGAGCTGATTTTGAATATATGCCTCGTAATATTTCATATTATGATCCATTTGATGTTCAAACTGGTGATAACAGTCGTTTAATTAAACTTTGTAAAGCTTTGAGCGAATTAGATACTGAAAATGATGAAGAAGTACAACAATTTGATAAAAATTGGTTTGATATTGATACTTTTCATAAAGCCATGGCCGTTGAATATTTAACGGGAGATTGGGATGGTTATTGGTATAAGACAAGTAACTTTGCAATGTATGATGATCCAAATGAATCTACTTCCAAGACCTTCAAACACTACTTCATTACCCAAGATCATGATGAAACTTTTGGTGTAGGAATTCATGAACCTATTAATATGGTTGGATATGATTTCCCAAAACAATCCTACAAAACTATGCTTAATAAAATATGGCATTATGATGAATATGATGCTTTCCATCGTACTTTAGTAGATCGTTTAATTGCTTCTACTCCTGCCCTTCAACAACGTTTTGAGAATACACTTATTAAAATTGTTCAAAATATTTTCAACCCAGTCGCTTTCAAAAGCGTTGTCCAAACCTATTATGAACGTTATCAACCCGAAATGGAATGGGACTTTTCTTTCCCACGTCCACATTATAAGCCAGATCAAGTTCCAGATTGGACCTATCAAGACTTTTTAGATGGTTTCAGTTCTTCACTTCCAGGTCTTCCATGGAGTCTTTACGGTTGGGTTGAACTTAGAGCTAATGCCATTAAGAAAGAATTTTGTATTACTTGGCCAGGTGATAGTAATCCTCCAAGTTCTAATTGTAAGTCTTCCTCTCCTATTACCACTACTTCCAAGACCACTATCACAACTACTATTACTAAGGCTATTACTTCTACCGAAGTTACTTCTACCGAAATTGGTACAAATGTTGAACCTACCACAACGGTTGATATCACTACAACTACTACTACTAAAAAATCAACAACTAAGAAGACCACTAAGAAGACCACTAAGAAAACTACTACTAAAAAAACTACTAAGAAAACCACTACTAAAAAGACCACTAAAAAAACCACTAAGAAAACCACTAAGAAAACCACTACTAAAAAAACTAGTAAAAAAACTAGTAAAAAAACTACCACAAAAAAAAGTAAAACCACAAAAAGAATCTTCTAAAATTAGAATTAACCAATGATTAGAAATTACTCCATTCAGTGGTATATTAAAAAAAAAAAAAAAAAAAAAAAAAAATTATTTAATTAAATTAAATTATATAAATAATAGTTGAAATAACAATAACAATAATATTAAAAATAAAAATAGATCATAAAAAGAAGAAAATAAAAAATAAAAATAAAAAAATTATTTGATTATAATATAAAATAATAATTAATAATAATCAAATTAAAATATATATATTTGTATATATAAATAAATAAATAAATAAAAAGTGATTATTAAAATAATAATCATACTAAGATATATTTATAGTAAATAACAATAATCGTAATTATAATAATATTTAGTAATTATTATAAATTACGTATTTTATATAATGTATAAACAAGTTTTAAAAAAAAAAAAAAAAAATTGAATTTATTTATTTAATTTTTTATAAAAATAATGAATGTATGTTATTATTAAATAAATAAATAATAATTAAATTAATAAATAATTAATAAATAATATTATAAATTTCTTTTTTATGTGTTGATGAAACTTTTATATTTTAAAAAATGAAAATTTGAAAAAAGTAATATATATTATTAAATATTATATTAGGTATTATAAAAGAAATCAGTTACTAATATTAAAAAAAAAAAAAAAAAATTATTAAAATTAACATTATCTTTTTCTGAATCTAAAGAAAACATTCAAGGATTTTTGTTCAATTATCATGGCAAACTTCAAAAAGAGATCATCTAGAAAAGGTAAAAGATTTATTTCTGTAATTTTCCAATTCTTTACAGGCAAAGATCCGGTGAGAAAAGCTAGGTACACTAACACCACAACAAGGGCAACATTTAGGGCAATCTTTCTGAGACGATTTTTCTTTTAATGGAAATACTAATGTATGTCAAATATAAAAACCACACCTAATTCGAGAAATCCAAAAAGAATCCCAACTGATAACTTTGGATATTGAAATGTTAAGTTTTTGATTTCTGAAATAAATTCCAAAAATCATTCCTCCTTGTAAATAATTGCTTTTTTTTTTTTTTTTTTTTTTAGCTTTTGAGGGTTTGAAGACATCTCTTTCCCAATAAAACTTTTTTTTTTTTTTTATTTCACTTGTTTTCTTACCATTTAATTTCTTATCCAAAGTCCTTGATTTCTTTAGTCCATGAGTAATGTGACATAGTAGGAATATTATTAGTGAGATGATTAATAATACATGATCATTCATCGATCGATGATAAAAGGAAATTAAAACATATGTCTTCAATGAACAGAGGAATAAATTTATTGTGAGATAGTATATTTGTATTTTAAGTATTACAACAAATATGTTTTAAATTCTTACAAAAATAGTCACAGATAGAATCTCTAAATATGCTTTTAAACATAATTTTATTAGACCTGAACAGTTTTGGTTTTCGCAATCATGAAGAATGTATCAGTCTCTACACATCAATTAGAGAGATTTGTCAAAGAAGAAAATTTAAAGGCAAATTCACATATGTAGCTTTTTCTTGATCTGAAAAAAAAGCCTATATTTTCAACATTCTTACAAAAATCTTTCACCTTGATATCCTTGACAAATGGTTTGATTTTTATTTTTAATCTCTATCTTACTTCTAAAGCTAGAGCTCGTTACCTTGACATGTTATCAAATGAATTTCCTATTCATCGTGGTGTTAGACAAGGTTGCCCGTTATCACCTATTTTGTTTCATTTAATTTATTCATTAATGATATTTTAAACCATTGTGATAAATATGGTATTAGTATTGGTAATGAAAAAAAAAAAATGTTGTGGTGGTCTTTTTACTGATGATATTGTTCTCATAGCGCCTAGTGAAAGAAAAATGAAGATTCTACTCCATCATGTTTTTTGTTGAGATAATAAAAATGAAATGTTTTTTTTGGTATCAATAAATGTGCTACAATGATTATTAAACCCTTAAATTTTGTTTCATATCCTGGTTATGAAGAAACCTACATTTCACCTTGGTATGTATTCTATCCCTAAAGCATCTGTGTATATTTACTTAGGCATCGCCTTCAGTAATGATCTTTCCCCTTGAACCTTTTATCACTTATATGAATACTAAA
This sequence comes from Neocallimastix lanati (nom. inval.), assembly GCA_016946835.1. Taxonomy (NCBI): domain Eukaryota; kingdom Fungi; phylum Neocallimastigomycota; class Neocallimastigomycetes; order Neocallimastigales; family Neocallimastigaceae; genus Neocallimastix; species Neocallimastix lanati (nom. inval.). The sequence goes on from JACVTC010000012.1 coordinate 1,794,522, forward strand.
GTTAGAAAATCCTTATTTTTTCTTTCTCAAGTCTTTTTTTTTTATCCAATAATAAAGTTCCATTAATTTTTTAAAAAGATCTATTATTCAATTATATAGTATTAGCAAAAGCATTATATTTTGCTCCACTTTTAGGTTCAAACTAAAAAAAAAAAAAAAAAAAAAAAAAAAAAAAATCTAAGAATGTACAATCTTTAATTAACACAGCATTGTTTATGGTGTATTGATTCTGACGCCTCGAACAAGGAAAATTACCTTGACATTGAAAAGAAGAAAAAAAATGTAAAAAAAAAAAAAAAAAAAAAAAAAAAAAAATGATATCAAAAGGAACTCAACGGTTAGTGTTTATGCCTTATCTCGTGATCTTCAAGTATTTTCCAATTGCTGGCTTTTATGCTTCTTTTCAAATAAAATGCTTTTTGTTAATGGAAAAAATTCTAAATGTATTATTAAAGATCTCATAAAACCATATTCCCTTCCCATGCCACGTTACGTTATTCTTGGTCAAAAAAAAAAAAAAATCACTGGTGCTCTATAAGAAAATTAAGAAAAAAAGAATATCACTTAAATTCAAAGATCTTATTGAATCATATTGATCTGATGTTGGTAATTTCCAAGGAATTAAAAAAAAAAAGTATGAATTATGATAACTTCCAAATTTATAAATTCTAGAAATTTATTCAAGCTCAGCCTTGAATACCCTCATTTAAGTTTAGGTTTTAACTGGATCTTAAGATTAAGAGCTGGTTAACAAATATAATACTACTATTGCAATAAGAAGTGGTAGAGTTTCTGACGACTATCCTAAATTCTGCTCTTGTTGTGAAAAAAAGGTGAACATTTTTTTATCCATTGGATAGTTGAATGCTCTACCTTTTTCTTTATGTCGATGTAAATCTTTAGATTTTATCGATGATTTATTCATTATACTTGCCAATAAAGTAAAGGAATTCTTTCCTTACTTCCTTCTTATTCCAATATTTTAGAATATGAAAAAATTTCATAAACAGGTAGTATATTTATACATTCCTTCTTGGGGGGAATTTCAGCTTTAGCCATTTAAGTGAACAACTCCTAAAAAAAGTTCACAGGGGTCTACTGTTCCGTATATTTATGGGTCATGCGGAATATCTTGCTAAATACAATACCAATCATTAGTAGCTCTCTTGAGTTACTTTTTGAGAGGTTTTAACCAAAAAAACACTTTCATTACCAAGAGGTGCCGGACGTCGTTACCGATATGGCAAAGGAATAGTGCATTTAGAGGTCCTGTTAATTCTCATCAATACACATTAACTAACAGCACGGTTCCGACCACAGAACCTAGAGTAAGTAATTCAATGTTTGATGATCTTTCTTGTGGTTCAGGAGAGAGTTTAGAGGATACCACACCACATTATCTATTTTAAAGATGTTCCTTTTTTGTTTTTTTATTATTTTAGATTTAACTGGTGATCATGTTACTACTTGTAGTATACATCACACTGAATTTTTTTTTTTTTTTTAACTCTTGAACTTATTTTTATTCTTTATTACATTAAATTTTCTTTGATTAATTAAAATTTGTTATTTCTTAACTTTTTATTATTTTTTATTTTATTTAATCTTTTACATACATTTTATATTTTTTTTTTATCTTTTAATTATATAATGTATTTTTTTATAATTAAATGTAATACATAAAAATATTTTAATCTATTTAATAAAGTACTGTGTATTCTCTTTCTAGTCTTCAAAAAAAAAAAAAAAAAAAAAAAATTGTTTTAATTGTTTTTGAAATTAATTTATATTATTTTCATTTATAGAAAGTAAAACAAAATGATATAATTTAATACTATAAAAAAAAAAAAAAAAAAAAAAAAAAAAAAAAGAAAAAAAAAAAAAAAAAATTCATATTAATATATTAAAATGTATTTTAAGTAATAAGTTTTCATCTTTTTTTTTTTTATTTTATTTTGTAATTATTACAAAAAAAAAAAAAATTATATTTATCTTTATTTTATATCTTTTTAAAATATTTACTACCAAACAACCCCTTTAAGAAAAAAATAATAATAATAATAATAATAATGAATATATATTAAAGAAAAAAAAATTTTTTTTTTTTTTTTTTTTCAAAATATAATTAGGTTAATCAGTAGCCTAATTATTATTATGAAATTTTTAAATTATATATATATATATATATATTAGTAACATTCTGTATCTCTTATATTATCATGTTTGATATATTAAATATTAGTATAAAATATATATATATATATATATTAATTTATTCTTTTTTCCGAACTTACTACTCTTTCTTAAACAATTATTAATATTAATTACTAACATATTAATTTATATTAATACTATTTTCAATAAAAATAGTACGATGTATTATCTTTTTAATATATTAATAGATAACACAACTAAAATAATAGTTAACACTTCTATCTCATAATTAAAAATATAAATTTTTATTTTATTATTATTTTTTATTTTATTCTGATTTAATAAAAGATATTTATTCTATTATTACATATCGTAAATCTGTATCATTTTAAAAGTATAGATAAAAAAAATTGCATCATAAAATTTTCAAACAATCTTTTAGTCTACTTTATAATAATAAATTAGTTACTAATAATTTATTAATAAAATGACTAATAAAACCATCACTAATAATAGTGGATAAACATATATTAAAAATATTTATTTAACATCTATGTAATAATTGTTAAATTTGAAAATAATAATAATAATAAAAAAAGTTTATTTTTACTTTATTTTTATTTGTTCTAATTTTATAAAGCTTTTTTTTTTTTTTTTTTTTTTTTTTTTTTTTTTTTTTTTGATATATCATACTATATCATATATCATCATACTATATATAATAAAGAAATTATGAAAAAAAATTATAGGAATAATATTCAAATTATATATATATAAATATATATATATATATTTATATATTATTGGTAATTTTCTGTATTTCCTATATTATAATGTTGAATATATAATATTAGTTTAAAAAAAAATTAAAAAAAAGCTATTAACTTTTTTTTTTTGTATAATTTTCTGTATTTAATATATATTATAGAAAAATATTAAAGTGAACTATTTCAAATTGCATTACTCTTCGTAATAAATTTGTTAGTTATTAATAATTTAAATTGATATCTTCATGCTATTAACAATAAAGACGATATCTTTAAAAAAAGAAAATATTAGTAATGCCTATTTAATAATTGTAAATATTAAAAAATTGTTTTATTTTATTTTATTCTAATTAGATTAAAAAGATAATAAGTTTATTAATCTATTGTTAATATGTAACATTTACTATGGAATATATAATTATAATAAATTACGAATTAAGATTTGTAAAAATTTAAAAGTAATCTTCTGTATATCATATTAACACCTTATAGGTTATATAATTTTTATATTAAAAAAAAAAAAAAAAAAAAAAGCAGAAAAAGAAAAGTTTACGTAATTATTTCAAACTATATTACTTTATAATAACTAGTTAGTTATTACTATTTATTAGCTGTATTTATTTATATCTTAATTTCATTGTCAATAAAACTATACTACTAATACTAAATGATACCCTTAGAAATAATTAACCTATCTATAAATCATATACATTTCCCCCAATTAATAATTAAAAATTAAAAGTTTTTTTTTTTTTTTTTACTATTTTAACACAAAAAAAATTATTTTATTGACATATAACATATACGTTAAAATTTTTAAATAAAGAGAAAGTATAATAATTTTATTATTAATTTAAAAAAAAAAAAAAAAAAAAAAAAAAAAAAAAAAAAAAAAAAGTTGAAACATTTTAATAAAACTTGATAAAATAAAAATAAAAAATGTTTTTTTTTTATTAAATAATACTTTTTTTTGTAATTTTTTGAATATTTTAATATTACTACCAAAGATAAATAAATAAAAAAAAAAGTAAAGAAATCTTTTAGAACTTTACATTCTTTATAATGACATGTTATAAAATAATACTTCTTAACATATTAATTCATATTAATGCCATTATCAATATAATCAACACTGATACCAATAAATAATAATTGATATATTCAGTAATGATTATTTAATAATTAAAAATAGTGTAGACTTTTTTTTGTTGTTGTTGTTGTTTTTGTTTGTTTGTACGTTTATTTTAATTTTATAAAAAAGAATGAAAGACGGTATTATATTGATATTTAATAAATATTTAAGATAATAAAAAATTATTAATAAAATTACGTATAGTTTTAAAATACTTTTAATTAAAACTAAAATAAATTAAAATTTAAAAGAAAAAAAAAGAAATTTATTATATAATATTTCTTTAGTTATTTTCCTATTATATATATATATATATCACATATTAAAAATAGCTGTGAAAAGTTAAGTAATCCTTTAATAATTTATTTATGTTAAGTTATTTATGTTAAGTTATAATTTCTACTATTATTTATATTAATTAATAGCTTTTTTGACATCATTGCATCATTGTCATATTTATATTTTAATTCCAATAATTGTAATATTAGATAGACAACATTAATAATATTAGAAGTAACGCCTATTTAATTTTTAAATCTAAAATTAATTAATTATTTATTTATTTATATATTTATTAAATCTAAAATAATATAAATTAAAAATAAAATATAGTTATCAAATTTTAAAAATTTTATTTAATAAAGATTTTCAAATTATTTTTAAAAAAAGTTTTTCTGTATAATTTTTAATACCAAATAGAATATTCAGAATTTAGTGTATAATATTAAGCATCTATACTTATTTATAAAATTATCAGATGACTACACTTTTTCATGATGAATTGTCAGATGAAAATACTTATTAGCATGTTCATATATATTAATATAATTGTTAGTGAAACTAATACTAATATAAATAGATAACTTTAGTATAAATTAATCATTTTTATCTATTAATTATTAATAATAGTAATGAGTTAGAAAATATTAAGTAATAGCATTATTTTTATAGATATACTATAAATTTATATCTTAAAACTTTAGATAAAAAAAAAAAAAAAAAAAAAAAAAAAAAAAAAAAAAAAAAAAAGAATGGAAATAAATTTCTTATAATTTTCAAAATAAAATAAAAAAAAAAAAACGAGATATAAAATATTAATAATATAGAATGATAAAAAAAAAAAAAAGAATGGAAATAAATTTCATATAATTTTTAAAATATAATAAAAAAAAAAAAACGAGAAATAAAAAATTTTATAATATAGAATGATTTAGTATTAATACTAATTCCATAACCAAATATATAAATTTAGTGAATGTCAATTTTAAGGAACAAATTGTGCTAGGGTAAGTGAAACAAATACAAATTATAAAGAAAAAAATTTTCATTTAATTATTATTATAAATATGTATATTTTACATATTTTACATATATATAAATTTTACATATCACTAATTATTATATATAAAAAGAAATAATAATTTTCATTAATTATAATATAATAATAATAATAATATAATTATAATTATTGAATGGATACATATTACTTTTTTTTTATTTATTATTATATTGGTTTAATATTTAATATCTATTATTTATTAATTATTTATAATTAAATTATATAATAAAATAAATATAAATATTGATTAGATTAATATTTATATAGATTAATATTGCTTTTTATTTTTTTTTAAAAAAAAATCAGTTTTTTTATTTATTATTATAGAGATTTAATATTAAATATCATTTATTTAATCTATTATTTATTATTTATTATTTATTATTTATTATTTATTATTTATTATTTGTTATTTATTATTTATTATTTATTATTTATTATTTATTATTTATTATTTATTATTTATTATTTATTATTTATTATTTATTATTTATTATTTATTATTTATTATTTATTATTTATTATTTATTATTTATTATTTATTATTTATTATTTATTATTATTTATATTTATTATTTATTATTTATTATTTATTATTTATTATTATTTATATTTATTATTTATTATTATATTTAATTTTTATATAATTTTATTCTAATTAATAATACAGAAATAATTTATGAATAAAGATGAACATCTATAATGAAATTTTGGAAATAGTTAATCATCTTGCAATAATAATTCAAAAAATACTGATTTTTTTTTCTCCTTTTTTTTTTTTTTTTTTTTTTTTTTTTTTTTTTTTTTTTCACAAATAAATAATTTAATAAATGAATAGATAAAAAATGAATAAATAAATAAATAAATAAATAATATATGGAAGAATAGTTAAATGAAAAATGAATGAATAAACGAATATTAAATAAAAAAAATAAATAATTGAAGAAATGAATAAATAAATAAATAAATTATCAATTTATCAATTCATCAGTTAAAATATATATATATAAAATGAAAATAATATAATACAACTTATTATTAATAATGAATGAAAAAAATTTTTTAAATAAAAAATTATAATATTTAAAAAAGTTAATTTATTATCACTATTATTTTTATTATTATTTTAAAAGAAATATTTATATTTCTATAGTTTATTTTTTCTTCTACTGTTTTACCATATTGTTTAACCACTGCATTATAAGGCTTGGCCAATAATTTTATAGTTTTTTTTGGCTGAATTTATAAAGTTTTTATAAAAAAAATAATAAAATAAAAAAAAAAACTTTAAAAAAGAAAATGTTTTACCATATTATTTAACCACTGCATTAAAAATTATAACCAATTAATTTTTGTAATTTTTTTTTTTTTTTAGTAAAATTTTAAGTAAACCTATAGATCTTTAGTATTAACAATTCATCATATTGCTTAACTACACCATTTTATAATTTAACCAATAATTTAATTTTTTATTACTAATATACTTTAAAAAAAAAAAAAGCCCCATTTTGTGTTTCATAGAATGAATAAAAAAAAAAAAAATCAATACAAACGAAAATTTTTAGGAAGAAAAAAAAGATGTTAACTAAAATTTTTGCACACATAAATTTAATTAACTAATAATTTGATCCTTAAATTAATAAATTAAAAAATTAAAAATTATTAATTTTAATATATTATTATTAATAAATATAATAATTATAGAGAAGTAAATATTAAAAAAAATATTATTAATAATAAAAATAAAAATGAAATCTTATTAATACAAAAAATTTTATTAACTTAAGGATAATCAGGTGTAGTATTATTTGAAAGATTTATTTTAAAAATAAACCATACTGTACATTTAATGCAGGCGTGATAAACCATATGAACACTTACTAAGACTTTTCAAACTTTATATTTAACTTTTAGGTATGATTAGTCAAATGAATTAAGTATCCATGTTACTACATCACACTTTAAAATTTGTATTTACCGTATATAATTGATTGCTCCATATAATTTTTTTTTTTTTACTGAGACACTTCAAATATATTCAACATATAGGCATGATACATCATATGATTTACTTTCACTTTAAATATAATATATACTACAAATTACCTTTACTTTAAATACTATATTTAACTTTAACTTTTTTTTCTATATATATAATATACTATAATTAAGACTGAGCAATAAATCATTTTATGTTATAAAAAAATTAATAAATAAAATATTTTTAGAAATTATATAATTTCTTAACTTTTGATATTTAAAGTTCTTTTGTTAAGTCAATTTATTATATAAAAATAAATACCTCTTTTTTTTCTTTTTTTTTTTTTTTTCATCTCTAAAATTTTTAAAATTAATTTTATTTCTTTTTTATATTATATATAATTTTTTTATTCTTATTCAATGAAAAAAGATTCATATTAATTATAAAATACTTTCTATTATTAATTTATTTAAGATATTTTATTTATATATTATGTATTTTGCCTTTTGGACTAAATAAAATAATACTATTAATCTAAATTAAAGAATTTTATAACTTTCACCTATAATTAACAAGAATATTTCTATTTATTTGTTTTATTATTCATTTATTTACTTATCTATCTATTATATACTTATTTATTTATTATTTATTATATTTATTTATTTATTATTTTTCCATACTACCTTTAAATTTTTTCCTTTAAATTATTTTTTCTTTTTTCAAATATTTTTCCATAACAAAAAAGGAAAATATTTCATTTGTTTTAAACTAACAAATATATTTAATATATGTATTATTATATTCATATTATATTATAATTTGAATTTATATCATTTTAATATATATTATATATAATCAATAAAAATCAATTTAAATTAGAATTTGTTAATTATTGACTAATTTTACATATTTTAATTTATTTCTTATTTTTTTTTAATATATATATTTTGTATTTACCAAAATCTTTTCTACTAATTTTATATATATTTTATATATGGATAAAAATTATTACACATATTACATTATATTCATATATTTTCTTAATATATTCTCAAAATTAATATTTAATTATAAGAAAAAAAACTACTTAATTTTTATTTGCTAAATATTAACGAAGCATCTTTTTCGTTGTTATATTTTAAATTTAATTGGTTAATCATAAACTAAGTATTGCTTAATATTTTTAATTATTCTATATTAGGTTAAAGATTTCATTAATTTTAATTATTTATTGTTTGATTTAAATGTATCGTTTATATTATTGTTCAGATATTACAACATTAACTATCAATTTAATATAAAATCTAATTAAAGTTTAAATTTTAAAATTAATAAAAATCAATTATTGATGAATGTTTTTTTTTTTTAATTATTATTTTAATTATTCAATTATTTTCTTTTCTCTTCTATAATATTAATATTATATTCTCAATATATAATAATTTATTATGAAAGATATTTCTATTTTATTACTTCTTTCTTATATCTATATGTTATATAAGCATATAATTAATGAAAGCTTTATTTACAATATCTATTATTTTTAATATTCAACTGATTTATAGACCTATTTTATTAATTCTTTTATATATATATTTAAACCTAATCATTATATATATTATTGATTTCTGATACGTTATATATTTATATTAAAAAAATATATAAATATAAATTTGAATATTTCTGTTGATTATATCAGTAAAAATAAAACAACAATTATCTTCATTACTAATTTATTTAATATATTGTTTTAATTATTTTAATAAAACTATATTATATATTTTGATTAATAAAAATTCAGCAAAATATGAAAATTTAGAGAAAAAAACTCTGCTATTTATAGTTTTAATAGCATTGTCATTTTTTTTTTTTTTTTTTTTTTTTGTTTATTAAATGATAATTATAACTATTGATCTTTTATGGATAATTAAATTATCCTTTTTTTATTCATTTATTTACTTTTATTAATTATAATTATTATTATTATTATTATTATTATTATTATTTACTTATTTTGACATATTAAGATTATTAAAAAAACAACAATAACAAAAAAAAAAAAAAAAAAAAAAGGATACATATAAAATGAAATGAATTTTCATATATTATCAATATTTTATTTTTATATTATTTATTACAGTTTGAATGTTTTTTACCATTATATAAATTATCATTTTATAATACTAAAAAGTCAATACAATAATACGAAAGACTCTTTTATTATTATTATTATTATTATTATTATTATTATTATTATTATTATTATTTATAATTTAATATTTATATATTTAATTCTAAAAATAGTTTTTTTTCTTTTTTTTTTTTTTTAGTGTGATGAGATAATCTTAATTATGTCATTGTAAACCCAAGGCTTATATTTCAATTATTGATCATACGTATCAGACTTGTTTTATTATATAATATATATTTTACAATTCCATTCCTTTTTTTTTTTTTTTTTTTCCATCCTCTCTTTCTTTCTTTTTTTTACTTATATATATATGTATTTATTTATTTATTATTTTATTTATTATTTTTTATATTATTTATTTTTGAATTACAATATAGAAATAAATAATAAATAATAAAATCAGCACATAATATAGTAAATATACTATATTATTCTAATATTATTAAAAGTATTATAATAAGTGTAAAAATTTTAATAAACTATTACATAGATCTTAATGGGAACAAACAAAAAGGATATGCCAAATGTAACAATTTAAACCAATTATTAATTTTATTATTATAAATAAAGTTAAAGTTTAAGATTATTATAATTGAAAAAAAAATAAATAAATAAATAAATAAATTTTTTGAATTTGATTTGATTATATAATTTTTTATTCTATTGTTATTATTATTTCTCATTTCTCATTTCTTATTTATTATTTATTATTTATTATTTATTATTTGTTATTTATTATTTATTATTTATTATTTGTTATTTATTATTTATTATTTGTTATTTATTATTTATTATTTATTATTTATTATTTATTATTTATTATTTATTATTTATTATTTATTATTTATTATTTATTATTTATTATTTATTATTTATTATTTATTATTTATTATTTATTATTTATTATTTATTATTTATTATTTATTATTTATTATTTATTATTTATTATTTATTATTTATTATTTATTATTTATTATTTATTATTTATTATTTATTATTTATTATTTATTATTTATTATTTATTATTTATTATTTATTATTTATTATTATTTATTATTATTTATTATTTATTATTATTTATTATTATTTATTATTTATTATTTATTATTATTTATTATTTATTATTATTTATTATTTATTATTATTTATTATTTATTATTATTTATTATTATTTATTATTTATTATTTATTATTTATTATTTATTATTTATTATTTATTATTTATTATTTATTATTTATTATTTATTATTTATTATTTATTATTTATTAATTATTTTAGAAAAAAAAAAAAAGGGAAATAAATAATAAAATAAAAAATTGAAATAATAATATTGAATCAATGTATTTATTTATATGCTGCTCTATTTTAATTATTAATTGAAAGATATTTATTTTTTAAAATTTTCTTATATTTATTATTTTTTATTTTGATTATTCAATTATTTAATAGCTTAAAATAAGTTGTTAAAATATAATTTATGAAATTATATATAATTAATACTAAAAAATATAAATAAACCATTATATCTCCTTTATTTTGATATTTCCTGTTTTGCTTTTATATATATATATATACTAAACTAATATTTTATAATTAAACAAAGAATTGCTATTAATAAAAATAATGAAAATAATAGTAATAATAGTAGTAGCATTAAAATAAAATATATTAAATTGAAAAGTATACACACAAAAAAATAAAATAAAATAAAATAAAAACTGTATTGTATGTATGATATACTTTGTAATATTAATTATTTTTAATATAATTTATTAATAAGTTTTTAGTAAATACGTTAATATTTTAAATAAAGTAATATTAATATAAAATAAAAATAAAAGTAAAAATAAAATAAAATAGAATGAAAAAAAAAAAAAAATTTGAAGTATTATTATTATTATTATCTTTTAAAGAAAATAAAAAGTACATCATATAAAATTATTTGTTTATAGGAAGTTACAATTATTAAAAGTTTTTAATACAAATTTAATATGAGAAATAAAAAAAAATTTTTTTTTTGTAATAATTATTAATGTATTACAACAAATATGTGCATTTTTCTATAAATTAAATTAATAATATTGTAATTTATTTAGAAAATAATTAATAAATAGTAATATTTAACTATTAAATATATAATTATTAAAGCATAAAAATTGTAATAATTTTAATAATGATAATAATAAATATAAAATAATAATTAGAAAAATAACACTTAATAAATTAGAGTAATAATAATACTAATCATAATAATGAAAATAAAATAATTATATAGAAAAATAGTAATAATATAAATAAAGGTAATAATAGTAATAATAGTAATAAAGCTAATAATAGTAATAATAATTGAATAATTAAAATCATAATAATTGCTATATTTGAAATAGTAATAAATATTTAGATAATGATTTAAAACAATACGACATATTATTTAATTAGAAGATTAGAAAGATATATCTAATTATTTAAATTTTTTATTAGTGATAAGTGCAGTTTAAGCAGTTAAATTTTAGGTAGAAAATAACAAAATATTTCAATTGTTTTAAATTAACTAATTTTTTTTTTTAAACAAATTAAATATTTTGTTTTTTATATTATAAATTTTACGGATAAAAAAAAGAAAGAAAAAAAAGAATAATAGAAAAGAATAATAGAAATCTATTTATAAATGAATAGATATATGGATATATATTATTATTATTTTTTTCTTTTATTTTAATAAAATATTAAAATTTATTATTTTTAGAATTTTAAATATTGCAATGGATAAATTAGGTCTAAACGGATATAAATGATTTATTAATATAATAATAAATGAACCATTAATCTTTCAATTCTTTTGAAAGAATTAATAATAATATTTAATATATCATTTCTATTTAAAAAAAAAAAAAAGTTAATTATAGTGTATCTTTTATTCTCGATTGAAGAAAAAAAAAACTAAATAAATGAAATGAAATATAATAAATAAATATATAAATAATTATAATTATAATAAATTATATATTTTTAATAACCAATAATATTGTTCAATTCTTTATTTCTTTATAATTATTTTTTTTTTAATATATATATTTTTTTGTAATTTTTTTTTTTTTTTGATAAAACTTTAAATTATAATGTGGTTAACTAATTTAGCTTAACTTGAAAAATATTTTTTAATTATGTAATCAAAAACTAATACAAATTTGGTTTTAATTAAAATCTTTAATAATTTTATTAGACTTTGATTTACAAATTATCCACTTTTTCTTTTATTCGATATATTGTAAACCTTAAAAAAGAAAAAAAAGAAAAAAAAATTATATATAATTATACGTATAAAATATGAAAGATATAAAAGATATATTTAAAAAAATAAAAATTATATATTTTAAAGTTAATTATAGTACATTTTTTTAATATACTGTAATATATATATAATTAAAATAATAGAAATAATATAAAATAAAAATAAAAAAAAAAAACTATAACTCATTTATATATAATGATAATATAAAAAAATCAAAAAATTTTAAAAACTAAAAAAAAAAAAATAAATATATGATAATAACTTTAATTATTTTTTCTTTCTATGTATTGTTATATATTATTAAATAATTTATTAAATATAAAAAGAAATCAATATATTTATATATATTTTAATTTATTATTGTTAAGCTAGAACTTGTATAGTGGAGTATTGCAAAATATATATAATAATATATTTTATTTTCTATTGTTCCATATATTATCTTTATTAATGGACTAATATCTTGAAATGGTACTGCATATAAATTTAATCAATTGGTTTTAAATTAGCAAATTCAAAAATTCTGTTATATTTCATCATTTATTATATTTAACTACAATATATTGTGATATTATATTTTAATATACAACAAATATATTAATTTCTTTTTATCTATGAAATAATTTTAATATATTTTATAAATAAAAAAAAAAAATTAATCATTAAAAGTAAAAGTCAAAAATATATAAACAAGAAAATTTTTCCTCATCTTCTTTTTTTTTTTTATTCTTTAATATCAATAATAAATAATATTTTATGATTTAATTCTAAATTTTTATTGTGAAATCAGTTTTATTTTATAATAGGAAAAGAATTATTTTTGAAGTAAGATTATTAAAAAATTTAAATAAGTGATTTATATTTATACCATCTCATAAACAAAAAAAAAAAAAAAAAAGAATTAAATATATTAAAATTTTAAATTACAAATTTAAAAAACTGAAAATAATATTTAGAAATTATAAAACAACCAAATAAAAAAGAAAAAAAAAAAGTAGAAAAAAAAACAAAATTTATAGTAATAATTTATAAAAAGTAATAAATATATAAAAATTAAAAAATTAAAGATGTTAACTCAAATTAACCCAGCTACTTCTATTGACTTTCCTTTTGAAAAGGAACAAAAAATTGGAGAAATAACTTCAATTATCAACAGTGTTGATCCAAATTCTCAAAATAAGTTTGCTAAGCTTCCAAATAATCAAGAAATTATGATTATTCCAGAATTTGAACTTGAATGTGGTTATGTTTTAAAGAATGCTCCTGTTGCTTACAAGACCTTAGGAAAGTTAAATGAGACAAGAGATAATGTTATTGTTATTTGCCATGCTTTATCTGGCTCTTCCGATTTTGAAGATTGGTGGGGTGATTTAGTTGGTCCAGGTAAACCATTTGATTCAAATATTTTCTTTATTTTCTGTGGAAATGTTCTTGGTTCCCCATATGGAAGTGCTTCTCCAGTAACTATTAATCCAGATACTAAGAGAATATACGGTCCAGAGTTCCCATTAGCTACAGTTAGAGATGATGTTAAAATTCATCGTGCTGTTTTGGATAGATTAAATGTTAGAAGTGTTGAATATGTTATTGGTGGATCATTAGGAGGTATGCAAGCTTTAGAATGGACTTTCTTTGGTAGTGAATATGTTCACAATTTAGTTGCTATTGCTACTTGTGCTTCTCAATCTGCCTGGGGTATTTCTTGGCATGAAGCTCAAAGACAAGCTATTTTCAATGATCCAAATTATAATTATGGTTACTACACTGCCGATAATACTCCAGATGCTGGTTTATCTACTGCTAGAATGCAAGCTATGATGACTTATAGAACTAGAAATTCTTTCCAATCTAGATTTGGTAGAAAGATTATGCAAACCGCAAATTCTGCTCGTCATGCAAATAATTTCATTAAACATAATGAAGGTAATAAGAATATTAGATTAAATGATCCAGCTCAAAAGAAGCCATTACCACATACTTCATACAATAAAAAAACTATAATCGAACAACCAGTTGTATATTCCGCACAAAGTTATTTACGTTACCAAGGTGATAAATTTGTTAGCCGTTTCGATGCTAATTGTTATGTATCAATTACTAGAAAAGTTGATACTCACGATATTTCAAGAGATAGAACTTCAACTATGGAAGAAGCTTTAGCAATGATTACACAACCAACTTTAGTTGTCGGTATTAAATCTGATGGTTTATTTACATCTAATGAAACTGAGGAAATTGCTAAGAATATTCCAAATTCACAATTAGAATGGATTGAATCTGATGATGGACATGATGCTTTCCTTTTAGAATTCAATCAAATGCAAGATTTATTATTAAAATTTATGAAGGAAAAAACTCCACAATACAAGAACATTGGAATAATTACTGAAGATAATGAATATAAAAAACCAATGAAAGCTAGTTTATTTGGAGAATTTGAAGGTTAAGGCTTTTGAAAAAAGAAAGATCCTAACAAAAAAAAAATAAAAGAAAGTCTTATACCCGGTTTTAATAAACAAAATATAATTAAAATAAATCTCCATTTAGAACTATCTATTATAATCAACTATTTATTTAATTGTTAATTTATTCGTCTATTACATAATTATTCTTACAAATAATTACTTAAATATATAATGTAGCTAAAACAAAATTGCAAACAAAAAAGCTTTTATATATTATTAAAAGTAATAAGAAACTTATTTAATAATTATTCAAAATTTGAATTAAGTCATTTTATTTTAAAGAATTTAAATTAGATGTATATATAGAAAATTTCAAAAAAAAAAAATAATTAATAATAATAATTTTATAAAATAAAACAATAAAGTTTTTTTTTTAAAAAAAAAATAAAAAAAAAAAAAAATAAAAAAAAATGAAACATTTTAAATTTGAGATATAATTTTTATTTTAAATATTAATCATTTTTGTTTTAAATATTAAAAGTTAATAAAATGTTTAAAATATTTTTTAAAAAAAAAATAAATAATAAAAAAAAGAAATTAATAAAAAATAGCTTGTGTTAAAATATTTATTAGTGTTATTGTAAAATTTATTTTGAAGGTAAATTAATAAACTACTGAGTAATAGAAATATAAATAAACTAAATTATTTGTTTTAAAAGTATACAATGAATAATTTATCACAAAATGAATTGTTATTATTAATTTATGTTGTTTATTTAGTTAGTATATATGAAAGAACCAAATAATAATAATAAAAAAAAAATAATTGTGGATTATCTGTAATTAATGATTTATAAATATATCCTTCTAAATTTTTATTTTATTACCCACGTTTTATAAGTTAAAGTAGCATGGCTAAAAACTCAGTATAACCATTGGATTGAAATAACTAATAGAATAATTTAAAATTAAAATAAAAAATAAAATAAAATAAAAATAAAGGTAAATTATTATAGTTTTTTTTTTTTTTTTTTTTTTATTATTATTATTATTATTATTATTTAAATGAATCTTTTCTCATCTTTATTTCCCACGTTTTATATATATATATATAAGTTTAAATATTATGTATTATATAAAAAGATTCATTCTATTGGAATTATAATCAAGCCATAATTAAAAAATAATAATAATAATATAAATCAAAAAAGAAAGAAAAAAAAAAAAAAAATAAAAAAAAAAAAAAGAGATTAAATTAAAAAGTAAAAACATTATTAAATTGAAACATAAATTTAAATTAAAAAATTAAAATAATTAAAAATTAAATTGAAAAAACGAAAAAAGTTAAATTAATAAAAACAAAAAAAAATAATAATAATAAATAATAATAATGATAAATAAATTTTTTTTTATTTATGCCATGTTTTTATTGTTGTATTATTGAACCAATAGGCTTTTAACTATATCATATATATTTTTTTATTTTTTCATTTTTTTTTTTTTATTTATTTATTTTTTTGTTTGTTTGTTTTTGTTTGTTATTATTATTATTATATAATTATTATTATTATTATTATTATTATTATTATTATTATTATTATTATTATTATTATTATTATTATTATTATTATTATTATTATTATTATTATTATTATTATTATTATTATTATTATTATTATTATTATTATTATTATTATTATTATTATTATTATTATTATTATTATTATTATTATTATTATGTAGTAATAAATAGTACAAAATTCTTTTTTTAATTATATTATTTTTATCATTATTATTATTATTTATTATTTATTATTTATTATTATTATAATTATTATTGTTATTATTATGTTATTATTATTATTGTTGTTGTTGTTGTTGTAGAAATAAATAGTACAAAATTCCACTTACAATTATAATATTTTTTTTTTAAAAATTTTTTATTTGTATTTTATTTGTATATTTTTCCCTTTCTTAATGAAAATTTTATCACTGAATATAACTACATTTTTGATTCTATGGAGAAATAAAAACATTAAAAAAAAAAAAAAAAAAAATTTTTTTTTCTTAAAAAAATCAGAATTAAATATTTTCTATAAAGCGTTGGATTAATTGAATTTCATAAAATTAAAACTAAACAGTAATATAGAAACTTTCCTTAATTATTTTATTTTTTATTTTTATTTTTTTTTTTTATTTTTTTTTTTTTTTTTTTTTTTTTTTTTTTTTAAATGAAATTTGTTTTTATATGTATAAATTTTTATAAAAATTAAGAGTGTCAGCATTATATTGCTGTGGTAAAGAAAAAAAAAATTTTTTCATTCCTAGTTCTACTAAATTCATTCATTCATTTATATACATAGTGTAATGATCCACTTTTTTTTTTTTTTTTATAATGAATTAAGAATTAAGTGAAATTGAATTTCATGATAATAATTTCTTTGATATAAAAGAAAAAATTTAATAGATATCACCACATTTATCTTATTTACAAATAACACTTCTTTATATATATATATATATATATATATATATTCTACGCTTCATTAATAATATGTTTTTAATTGATAAACATAAAAATCATAATTTACTTTAAAAATACTTTTATATCCATTTTTAATTTTAATTATAAATAATTCTTATATAAAATTTTTCATTTATTAATATTTAAAGTATTTCAAATAAATTTATATATTTGTTAATATGTACACCATATCATTAATTCTAAAATAAATAATTTATATTTAATAATAACAATAATAATAACTATATTTATATATATATTCAGTATATGAAGATATATTTGATATTATATATACTAATTGGTAAAATGAATAGAGAAAAAAAAAAAAATAAATAAATTAAAAAGAAGAATAAAAAGAATAAAGTTCATACTAAATAAGAAATTATATTAAAAGATTAAAATTTAAACATTTATAATTAAAAAAAAAAAATTTTTTTTTTTTTTTTTTTTTTTTTTTTTTTTTTTTCTAATAAAAGTTTTAATAAGAATCTATCAATGAAATTAAGTTATAATCATAATAATAATAATAATAACAATGAAATAAGAAAAAAAAATGTTCAAATATAAAAAAAAAAAAATAAAATAAAAAAAAAAAAATAAAAATTAATATTTAAATATAAATATAATAATAATAGTAACAATAATAATAATAAATAAAATAAAAAATAAAAATAAATTAAAAATAAAAATTAGAATATGAATAAAAAAACACCTTTCATATATATATATATGTTTATATTTATTATTTAGTATTTAGTATTTATTATTTAGTATTTAGTATTTCTTATTTAGTATTTAGTATTTAGTATTTAGTATTTAGTATTTAGTATTTCTATTTATTATTTAGTATTTAGTATTTATATTAGATTTCTCTAGGATGAATATTTTATAATTCTATCAGCTACATAATGTGGTAAGTAGAGAGATTGATGATTTTGAGGTTTAATACTATCTAATATGATTTGACAGTTGAAACATAAATATTTATAATATTCTGGAATATTTTTATAGACCTCAGTATGATCATAATCATAATTGTTGATATCTTTAATTTCTAAAATTGATTTAGAGGCATACCACTTTTCAGAATCTTTTCTTATTGGACTAATTTTTTTTTTTTTTTTTTTTTTTTTATTTGTATTTATATATATTTAAAACAGTTCATATTAATAATATATTATATATTTAAAGTATATCATATCATATTATGTCATGTCATATTATTATTATATTAAAATTATAATATATAAAATATATAATAAATTAAAATTTTTTTAGTTATTTTTTAGTTTTTTTTTTTTTTTTTTTTTTTTTTTTTTAAATGTAAAAAATAATAATAATAGTAATAGTAATAGTAATTTGGATAATTTAATTTTATTAAAATATTTATTGTCATAAAATATAAAATACAATTATATATATATATATATAATCAAATATAATATAATAAAAAGACTAACCATAAACATAATGAACAATTGTATTCTTTATAATTTTCATTATCCATTGATAATTTATTTGCAGTGGAAACTACTGTTGTAACAGTGGATGGAAAATTCTTTTGTAAATCTGAAATAAAACCTTTATAATTTAATAAAATTATTATAAAATAAAATAAAATAATAATAATAATAATAATAATATATAAAGAAATAAATAAATAAATAACATTAAATATAATAAAATATATATATATATATTTAATTAATATTAATATATATTTAATTAAATAAAAAAAATAAAATTTTATAATTTATATTATTTATAATTTTAATATTTAAATATATTTATAGGATTGATGATATACATAATTATATATATTTTTTAAAAAAAAAATAATAATAATAAAATAAAATAAAAATAAAAATAAAAATAAAAATAAAAATAAAATAAATATAAATAAATATATATATATTATATTTACTTTCTGATATTAAATCAATAGATTTAGATATATCATCTAATTCTTTATCTGGTATGGATTCCAAATTAAGATATTTATTATATTGAATAAATTCTTGTCTTAACAATGTTTTTCCCGGTTTAATCATAACGACACCATCAATTAATACGGATTCATTTCCTACATCTAACGGTATAGAAGATCCTCTTCCTTTACAGGTATAACTTATAACATCGATAGCAGCCTTTGTTGATGAATCACCTAAACATAAAACAGGGTAACTATTTTTTTTTTTTTTTATTAAGAAAAAAAAAAAAAAAAATATATATATATATATATATATATATGTATGTAATTAATAAATTAAAATTATAATAATTATTTTATTAAAATAAAATATTATTATTATTATTATTATTATTATTATTATTATTATTATTATTATTATTATTATTATTATTATTATTATTATTATTATTATTATTATTATTATTATTATTATTATTATTATTATTATTATTATTATTATTATTATTATTATTATTATTATTATTATTATTATTATTATTATTATTTTACCTATTCTTTTTTGCCATATAATTTAATAAAACTAATCTTAAATTATTTAATAAACATTCTTTATCAGCTAATAATGGTGTTGCATCAAATAACTCTTTTAAAGCAGTTTTATTATCAATATTAGTATTTTGGTTTATTGTAAATTCTTTTTTATTACCTTTTTTTTTTTAGAAAAAAAAAAAAAAAAAAATATATATATATATATATATAGATATAGATAGATAGATAGATAGATATATTTATATAAATTGATTAAGTAATTAATATATTCAACACAATTTAAAAAAAATATTGTAATTATTAATATAATAATTTATTAAACATCTTAAAATAAATATAAAAAGTAAGTACCGTCGCTTATTATATTTAATATATTATTATTAGTTTCTTTGTCATCTAATGAAATTGAAAAAACATCTTCAATTGGAGAAATTATTAATGGGATGTCATATGGTGTTACAATTTCTTTTATTTTTTCTACATTATTCTGTTGTTATAAAGTTTTTTTTTTTTTATTTTTTTAAATTAAATTATTAAATTATATAATAAAATTTAATAATACAATAAATAAATTGTTTTGTCTTCTTTTATATATATATATATATATATATATAAATCTTAAAATATTTACTTCTCCTGTAATTATTGAATCATCAACATACGCAACAGCAATTTCTTTAAATCTTTGAATTTTACCGGATTTTGGGTTTTCTGCTCCTTTATGATATTTATAAAATATATCTAAAAGAGCTCTTTTTTTTTTTTTTTTTTTTTTTTTTTTTTTTTTTTTTTATTTGTATTATTATTTTTTATTATTAATGTTCAATTAGTGATTTGTTCAATGTATACAGTCTATTTTTTTTTTTTTTTTTAATTTTTTTAATTATTTTTATTATTTTTATTATTTTTATTTTAATTATCATCATTATTATTAAACCAACCTAGAGCTATTTCCACCTGATAATGCAATTAAAACATTCATTCCTTTTTTTATTTTTTTAGCTTGACCAACATTAGTTCTAAATTTATGTTGCATAAAACTTAAAAAACATTCCCTATTAATTTAATAATCATAATAATAATAAATAGTAATATATATATAAAAATGATGTATAATAATAATAATAATAATAATAATAATAATTAAATGAATAAAAATATAAAAATATTTAATACATTTATAAAAAAAAAAGAAATTTAATTAATATTAATTCAATATATTGACATGGTCATATTTCAATTAATAACTTTACTATATATATATATTAAAGTATATATTTACTTGCAAAGTGGATAATTTTCTCTTATATTAATTTCATAAGGTTTTGTTTTACACTTTAGACAGTTTAAAATTTTTTTTTTCTTTTCTGCTGGACATTCATTACAACGACATTGATTTTCGCTCATATTTTCTTTATTCAATAAAAAAAATTAATAAAATTTTATATATATAAAAAAAAAATTTTTTTTATTTTTACAATTAATATTATTATTAACTTTTCTGATTAAAAAAAAAATTAAAAAAAAAAAAATACAAAAATAAAAAAAAAAAATGAATTTAAAAATTTCGATTTAAACCAATCATGTTTCCAATATTAATTATAAATATTTTATTAATAATTATTAATCTTTTATAGTTATTTTTTTTTCAATTATTATTATTATTATTATTATTATTATTATTATTATTATTATTATTATTATTATTATTATTATTATTATTATTATTATTATTATTATTATTATTATTATTATTATCATTATTAACTATTACAAAATAATATATTATTTGTCCAAATTAAACATAATACTTTTTTAAATAGTAATATGAATTAAAACGTAATATTTAAAATATAGTATTTAAATAAATTCAGAAAAAAAAAAGTTCATATGCAATGAACCACATTTCCTTATGGATTAGGATTTGAATTGACTATCTGAAAGAAATTATGGTCTTCTCCTTCAGAGGTATTGATCCTGCTAACCTATCTTAACTGCATCTTCAGCGTTAACGCTCCTGGTTAGTTTACGTTTATACTTTCAGGAAAAAGCAATCCTTGTTGAGTACTAGCCCTAGGTATAATTTCTGTAAAGAGAGCTACATATCGCACCAAGAATGGCGATTTTGAATAATCACCAGAAATGATTTGGTTCTTAAACAAAACATCCCATTCCTTTTTTTTTTTTTTTTTATATATAATTTTAAATCAATAATCAAAAAATTAATAAATAGACCACAAAATTGTAAAAAAAGAAAAAAAAAAAATTTAACATATTTCTTTTTTTTTTAAATACTTTGTTTCAAAATGATTTAATTTTATTTTAATGAACCGTTATTATTTTTCATTAAAATATTTCATTAATATATATTAAACTTAATGAATTATCCAAATATATATATATATAAGTTTAATTTTTTTTTTTTAATTTATTTTTTTTTTATGGTCGTAATTATTGCGAACTTTATTTGTTTATTTATTTATTAATTAAATGAATATTTAAAAAAAAAAATAAATAATAAATAAATTAAAAAAAAAAAAAAATTAAATAAAAACACTATCACACAATTAATAATATTATATATATATATTATTTGTCCAAATTGAACATAATACTTTTTTAAATAGAAATAGTAATGTGAATTAAAAAATAATATTTAAAATAAATTGTATAAATAAATTCAGAAAAAAAAAAAGTTCATAAACAATGAACCTCACCTTCAGATAATAAGTTTTTTTGTTTTTTTTTAATAATTTTTATTTTTTTATTTTTTTTTTTTATTTTTTTTTTATATTATTATTATTATTATTTTCAATTTCTATGATAAATAAAGAAAAAAATATATATATATATCTTCTTTATATATATAATTATTAAATTATTTATTAAAATGGTTATTTTTATTTATTAACTTATTTATTATTAATGCTTATTATTTAGTACTTATTATTATTATTATTATTTATTTTTATTTTTATTTTATTTTTTTTTTTTTTATTTTTTTGTATTCGTATTTGCTATATTCATTTTTTTTAATATCTTTCACTATTTATATATTATTATAAATCATTAATTAATTATATATATATATATATTTTATTTTATTTTTTATATATGTGCATTTATATGTAAAGTTTAAGACCTGAGTTTTTAAATAAATAATTATTATTAATTAAATTATTAATCATTTTAAATTAAATAATGAAATTATATATATTTATATATATTTATATATATATATGAAAAAAAAAAAAAAAAAAAGTTTAGAAATATTTTTTTTAGGAACTTTTTTTTTTTTTTCCTCTTAGTATGTATATCGGTTTATAAATGATCACTATCAATATTTATTTAATTTACATTTGTGGTGGTTGTTGTGGATCTTGTTGATTTTTCTTAATTTCTATTCTATCATCAATACGAAGGATAGCAATAGCGGCTTCAGTTGCTGACTTTAATGACTTAATTTTTGACATGGCTGGTTCTAAAACACCAGCCTTCATATTATCTCTTATTTCACCCTTAATTAAATCTAAACCAGTCCTGTTAAATATATAATTATTAAATTAGATTGTTTTAATAATACATTATATTAATATCATAAACATTTTTTTTAACACATTTCAATATTATTAATTATATATTATTAATGTAAAAACGTTGATATAATAAATGTAATAGTTTAAATTAAAATTAATAACATTAATATTTACATTATGAATATATTTTTTAAAATTGAAAAATATATAATGTATATAGTAATATTATTAAAAAAAAATAGTATTTTATAATTAAAACTTACCACTTTAATAATTTCTTTGGACTATCTGGTTCAGCATTTTGAGCAGCATTATGATAAGCACGAAGCTTAGCAACTAATTCAGTTGAATCCTTAGCAGCGTTAACAGCTAAAGTCTTTGGAATAACTAATAAAGCATTAGCAAATTCAGCGATAGCCAATTGTTCACGAGAGCCCTATTGCAAAAAAAAATAAATATAAATATATTTAAATTTAGTACTACTATAATTAAAATATTCTACTTTACTTTAAATGTATATATATGTATATATTTTACTTACTAAAGTATGAGCAAAGTTTTCTAAGTAAATAGATAAAGCAGCTTCAACAGCACCACCACCTGGAACTACAGCATTGCTTTCTAAAGTACGCTTGACGGCACATAAAATATCGTGCATAGATCTTTCCATTTCATCTAACATATAATCATTAGCACCACGTAAAATAATAGAAGTTGAAGCATGAGCTTTAGTTCCCTTAACGAGAATACATTCATCATCGGAAATACGTTCTTGAACAACTTCATCAGCATAACCTAAGTATGATGGATCGAAAGTTTCTTCACCTTCTAAATTAGCTAAGGTAGAAAGGAAGGTAGCTATTTTTTTTTTTTTTTTTAATTTATTTTTTTATTATGATAAATTATAAATTATATAATTACAACAAAAAAATTAATTTATGATTTATCATTTTATTATGAATATTAATGTTTTTTAAAATTAGGATTAATAATTAAATATTTATTTATTTTTTTTATACATATATATATTTTAAATAATTTTATTTAAACTAAAACTTTTAATTTCTATAAAAAATAAAGCACTTGTAATTTTACTTTTTAAAATAATAATATTATTTTATAAATTATAAATTACCTCCAGTAGCCTTAGCGACTCTACGCATATCTTCCTTTTTAACTCTTCTAACAGCCATAGCACCTGCTTCAACAAATAGCTTTAAACAAAGATCATCAATACCCTTAGTAGTTAAAACTACATTAGCACCAGCATCAAGAATTTTCTTAATTCTTTCAGTAGTAATCTCAATTTCTCTTTATAATATTAATTAAAATATATAAAATTTTTATTAATAAAAAAAAATTGTTATTTTATTTGATTAATTTGTTCTTTTTTACTATTAACAAATTTAATATAAATCTTAAATATACCTCTTTCTAACAGCTTCTAACTTATCTGGATCGTCAATAACGATATTAACACCTAAACTCATTCTAGCTTTTTGTAAGTTAATATCTAAACAAGCAATTTTAGCATTTGTAATTTTTGTTTTCATAGCTTGGGAAGCAACAGTGCAGTTAATAGCGTAACCATTAATGTGCATACTTTCCCTTGATGATTTACCATGAGCCTTTAAAATATTAATAGCCTTAATTGGATATTTAAAGTTTGACTTTATTCCTGGAACTTTAACAGCTTGGACTGCGTCAACAGCCATAGCTGAGAAAAAGTCTGAATCACTATTTTTAATATCATAAAATAAAATTAAAATTAATTAAAAAAATATTAATAATAATAATAATAATAATAAGACTAAAAATTGTTAAAAAAAAATTACTTACGATCCAAGAATCTTTGATGACATACTAGTCTTAGCAACATTAATTAAACACTCTCTACCTAATTGATCAACCTTAGTAGCCATTTGTTCTGCTATAAACTTACAGGCTTCCTTACAAGCTAATCGGTAACCAGTAATAATAGTGGTTGGATGAATTTTATTCTTAACTAATTCATTAGCTCTTTTTAAAAGTTCAGCTGCAATAATAACAACAGAAGTAGTACCATCACCAACTTCTTTATCTTGTTGTTCAGCTAATTCAACAAGAACACGAGCAGCTGGGTGTTCAACTTCCAATAATTTTAAAATAGTAGCACCATCATTAGAAATGGTAACATCCTAAATAATTTTTTAAATTAAAAAAAAAAAAAAAAAAAAAAAAAACATCAATACCTATTTTAAAATAATCTTTTTTTTACTTTTCATTTTATTTCATTGTCATCTTTACTATCAAATCCTTCTTGTTATACATTTTATGATATAATATTCATATTATCTTGTATATTAATTCAAAAGATCTTTAAATATCCATAAAATTTTACTTTAACACTATATTCAATCTTACTAATCTATTCAATAATTATTACAACAGATATATATATTGTAACAATAGAATATATTTAATTGTTTTTATTTTAAACTTACACCAATATCATCTACCAACATCTTATCTAAACCAACTGGACCTAATGAAGTCTTAACAATATTGGCAATAGAAACAGCAGCAAGAACTTTTATTACATGTTAAATTATTATTTACATTAATTATATAATTTAAAAGGTTAATATAATCCTTTAATTTTATATTGTATTTTTTTTCCATTAAAAAATGAAAATCCTCTGTACCATTTTGTGATCTAACATCTTGTCCTGAAGTTCTTTGACCGCCAATGGCTAATGATTGATTTGTACGTTCAGCTTGCATATTGTTTAATAATCTATTTCTATCAATATATATACATATTAATATTATTTAAAAAAAAAATAATAATAAAATAATAATAAAATAAAGTAAAAAATAAAATTATTAATCTTTCAAAATTTCTTTTAATTATTAATATGAATTAATTACATATACAATTATATTTCTCTATATTAATATTAAAAGAAATATTATTAATTTTTAATTAAAAAATTATAATAAAATTTTAAATTTCAATTGTCTTTTTTTTTTTTTTTTAATAAAAATAAATAATGATAGTCTATTTCAATATTATTTAATTTAATATGAATTATTATTAATTGATTTTTTTTAAAAAAAAAAAAAAAAAAAAATATATATATATATATATATATATATAAAGTGTTTATTAAATGTATTAACAATCTATCAACATATTATTCTATACTTTCATTTCAAACAAATTCTTTTTCTATACCCTTTTAATTTTACTTTAATATATTTCTGTTTTAAATAAAAAAAGTAATATATTTACTATTTTTATATCAATTATTATTGTAAATGTATGCTCGATCTCTTTATTATTGAAAAAGAAAATGAATTAATATATAATACTTTTAAAACTAAATTATTTATATAATTTAATATATGAAAAAATGATTGGATTTTTAATAATCTGTTATAAGAAATTTAATAATAAAATTCCTATTTATTTATAGTAAAATATTCTGATATTTAAAAATTAAAGAAAATTATAGAATTTTAATAAAAGATTACATTAATGTATAAATTTATTATTAAATGTACTACAAACTTTTATATATGTAACATACTTATTCAAAAAGTAAATTAATTTTTTTTTTTTAAAAAAAAAAAAATTAATTAAAAAAGAGAAAAAAAAATAAAAAATTAATGAAATTGATTTTAAGTTTAATTTTGAATAAAAAGATTATTTTATTAAAATTGTTCAAATTAACTTTTTATATAACAATTAAATATATATAAACAAACAAATAAAAAATATTAATTATTTTTTTTTTAAAAAAAATTAATACAATATAAAATAATATATAAATTTATATATTTATTAAAAAATTTTTCTTTTTTAAAAAAATATATATTTTTAAAGAAAAAAAAAAAAAAAGTTAAAAATATTTTTTTTTTTGAAAAATTTTGTAATATTTATAATCAAAATACTTTTTAATATTATAAAAATACAGAAGTAATTAACGAATATAACTAATTTTATTTCCAAATAATAATATTAAAACTTTTTTAATTTAAATACTGACACATAGTTATTAAAATCTGTTATCATTTTAATTATAATTAAAATATATATATAATCAATAGTAATAATAATAATAATAAAAATCATGTAATTTAAATTTAAAAATATATATATTTTTAATAATTATCAAATAATAGTAATAATAGTAATAGTGATAATAACTAGTATACTTAAAACTTTGAAATTTGATTCTTAATATAGTATACTAATTATAAAATAAAAAATAAATATTAAATAAAATAAAATGGATTCACCTGAAAAAATGAATACAGATTCTTCAAAATTTAATATAGTTATTGCTCCGTCAACCATGGTTGACCCATCAGAAATGATAAATACTTTAACAACAAATGAATTGTTTGCTATAGGATTCGTTAAATATTTAACAACAGCTGTCTTATCACCATTTGAAGTTTCGAGAATTTTACAACAAATACAATATATTCCTTCTATAGATTATTTAAAAAAGAATGAAGATATTAATGAAGTAGAAGAAAATTACAAGAAAAATAGAAACAATGTAAATTTTATATTTTAGTATTATTATTAATACTTTATGAACTATAATTATTAAATATTATTTCTGAATTTTATATGGAAAAACAGGAAGAAGAATCTGAAGATTCTGATATTGAAAAATATTGTAACCAAGCAGCATTACAACCTTCAAAAGCACAATATAATTCATTTGTATCGGTATCTGATACTAGTGGATATATTATAAGAACAAATAGTGCCAATGATCCATTAAGACCTTCATATCAACTTGGAATATTAGAAGGCTCAACAATAAAAACTATTCAAAAATTAATAAGTCACAAAAATGAAGGTTTTTTAAGTCTCTGGAAAGGTAAAATAATTAATGTATATATATATATATATATTTATTATGTATAATTGCTAAATATAAAATTATTAATTATTATTTATAATATAATATTAAATAGGACATTTTTCAAATTGGTTATACGAAGTATTAAATGCACTAATTCAACCATCAATTGAAGGAATAATAAATAGAACATTTAATTTATATGATGAAACATTACCACTTATTCAAATGGATAAAGTAATTCCAAATCTTACCTCATTAGTAGTAAGTTATACAATAACTGGTTTCATATTAAGTCCTATTGAACTTGTACGTATAAGGTAAATATTTATGACGAAAATAAAGAAAATAGCATATCACAGTTAAAAATTAAAAATAATAATAATATATATTAATATAAATATACTGATATTTTTATATTTAATTATCATATATATAGAATGATTGCACAAACATCAAATCCATACTATAAAAAATATAAAAATTCTTTGGATTGTATTAAAACAATAACAAAAGAAGAAGGTCTAAAATCAGTATATTTCGGTTATAATCTTATTCCTACTTTACTTTATCACTCAGTTATTCCACTACTTAAAAATAGTAATCGTCTTATTATTGAAAGGCTTCTACGAATTTCCCCTTCACAACATCCTGGTAAATATGCATTATGTGAACTGGGATTAAGCTCTTTTGAATTAATTATATCTTTCCCGATAGAAACCGTTCGTAGAAGGCTTCAATGTCAAATTAACCCAAAATTAATGAATCATAGTATAAGTTATAATACTAAAGTAGCAATTAGAGGAACAAATTATAATAACATGATGGATTGTATTAAATCAATCATAAAAGAAGAAGGTGGTGATCCTTTTGAAACTAATAAAAAGATAAATGATGAAGTAGATACATCCAATGAAGAAATAGAAAAACAAAAAAATAAAAAGTTAATAAGTAAATATTATCAAAAAATCAATAAAAATTTAAAAAAGGTCAAAGGTTTATATAGAGGAATGGGTCTTATGTTTTGGACCAATGTTGTTATATTAGGTTTTAATATTTTAAATGGAATAGAGCTAATAGATTAAACTGAAAAAAAAAAAAAAAAAAAAAAAAAAAAAAAAATATTTAATTAAAATTTATAACAATTTCCAAAATTATCATAAAAATAAAATATTAATACAATTTATTTAATTTTTATCCATAATAAATAACATAATCAATTATATTCAATAATTCATACTAATTATATAAAATAGAAAAAATAGTATATATTAAAATAATTTATATTATTAATAATTATACAAATAATAAATAATAAATAAATCTATCGTGTATTAAATATTATTTTAATTATCATATATTATTTAAATTATCTATGTAAATTTAAATGTTTAGATATAAATTATAATACATAAAATAATTATAATAAATATATTAAACTTTAAAAATTAATATTTTATTTTATAAACTATTCTTTTGTTCTGTTTTATTTTATAATTATTATTAATTTTATGGTTAAATATATAATTAAAATTCATTCTATATTCCTGTAAAACTATAAATAACTAGTAATTAAATAAAAGAATTAATTTTGTCAAAGTATGTGTATATATGAATATTTAATAAAATTATAAAATCAATAATATTGAAATATTATTATACTATTAAAATTTTATAATATATAAATATGATCTTTAAATTTTTTATAACATTTAAATATAGAATAAAATTTAAATTCTTATGAGATATTATAATGCTATTAATATTATTAATTTTATTTTAAAAGTAAAAAATAAAGAGTTTTATTATTAAATAAAATTTATTTTATTTTATTACTAAATTCATAATTAGGAATAAAAAGTGTTTTAACATATAAGTCATTTTTTATTATTAACTATATTTAAATCTTATTATTTATTATAACTATAATAGAAATTAAAAACGAATTCAAAAGTTTATTAAAAAGAAAAAATTTAAATAAAATAAAAATTAAAAACTCTCATTAATATAAATGAATATATTACTATTTGTAATTTTTTTTTTTCTCAAATTTCATTAATTTTATTGATTTGATTTATTTTATAATAAGTTATTAATCAATTTTATAAGATTTTAATAAATATATATATATATAATTTAAAATACTTATTCATGATATAAATGAATATTAATTAAAGTATAATAATCATTTATATGTTAATAAAATTTATTATAATATTTTTTAAGAATGATATATTAATTCACTTCAAAAAATAATTTATAATTTAATAAAAATGAATCAATAAAAAAAAATAAAATAATAAAATCAAATAAAATATATCGTTGAAGTTTTCTTTTATATTAATAGTAATATATATAATTATAGAAAATATATATACAGGTATATCTAAAAAAAAATAAAAAAAAAAAAAAAAATATATATATATATATATATATGAGAATAAAAAATTGGGATTAATTTCAGTTGTTAAATAAGAGAGTAGTATTAAAAAATGAGTTCGAGTAAAGATGATTTGAAACCAACATTAAATATAGCTAATTATTTTTTTGAAGTTGGACTTTTGGATGATAGTTTAACAAAACAATATGCAAAGCAATTAAATGAAGAATCAGCAAATAATAGAAGAAAATTAAAACGATTACTATCAAATGCAAATACTGACATTTTAACAGAAAATAAAGATTTATTACAAAACTTTAAAAGAAGCGATAATTTTAGTGACATTTCTGAAGATGCTAATCTAATCACAGTGAATAATGAAAACGAATTAGTTAATTCCATGAACAGTATATATAATAGTGATGGAAGTTTCAATCCGAAAGAAGAAGAAAATAATAATATGCCAGACATTAAAATTTCAATACCTAGATATAGAAGTTCAATTCATTCTGTTCATTCGACACCTGTTGGAAAAATATTTCCATCAAAAAAATCACTAACAATTTCAAATATTGATACCAATGATTTAAGCAAAGAATTACCACCACTTCCAAAATCTTCTGAAAGTAGAAAAGTTTCAATAGTTAGTAATGATGAAATAATAAGTAAATATTAAATATGCATTTATTCATTTAGAAAAATTATATAATAATTTATTATCTAGTATATATAATAAATTATATACTTCTAAATATAATTAATTAAATAAGAAAATAATAATAATAAAATGAAAAATAAAAATACAATAAAAAAAAAAAAAAGTAGTTTTAATATACATGTATTAATGATACATAATCTTAATTATATCTAATATGTATATATATATATATAATGCATTAAATAATTATATTAAAAATATATATTAATGTTAATAATATAAAAGGAAATAAAAGACCATCTTTAGCAAAAAGTAAATCAATATCAAAAAGTAGTTTTACATCTTCTCAACATTCATTAAATAAAAAAATAAGTTCACAAAGTACAATCGATAGTTTAAATTTATGTATAAATGAGGATGATGATAAAAAAATAAGTCCAGAAACATTAGAATCAAATATTATTGCGGGAAACAATGAAGTAAAAGAAGCAGAACTTGCATTTAATAAAAAATTTCCAAATTATAAATTAAAAAGTGTCAGTTCGATGCCATTGATTAATTCAAATACATTAAAAAAATCAGTATCTAAACAAAATATAGTACATGAATATGATGATAATGCGCCACTAGCATTAGTTAGTATTTTAATAAATTATTTATATATATTGATTAAAAATAATAATTCAAAATAATTTTCAACTATAACAAAAAAATAATATATATAATTATAATAACAATAATAATAATAATAAATAAAAATAAATAATAATACTATTAATATTAATAATAATAATAATAAATAAATATAATAAAATAAATAATAATAATAATAATAAATAAATAAATAAAAATAAATAATAATATTAATAATAAATAATAAGAAGAAATAATAAATAATGATAAATAATAATAATAATAATAATAATAATAATAATTAAATGATTAAATATTATATAAATTAATATTTATTTATATTAAATATCTTCTTATACATTAATATATTATATTCTATTTTTTTTATTATTATTACATAAAATATGAAATAAAATTTACAGTTAAAAAAATCTTTATCAAAAGGTTTCTATATAAATTTTAATAAGAAAACATACTATATACAATATTATTTTCAGAAAATAATAAGAATAAGAATACTAATTTAATATTCTTTTTATTTTAAAATTTATTGAAATATATACTTAATTTTTCATCTATATAATTAAAGAGAGTTTAAATTTACAAAAACAAAAATCATCGTCATCACCACCAACAATTAATGCTATTCATCCCATTGAAAATAAATATTCATCAAATATTTTACTAAGGTAATCTTTATTAAATAAAAAAATTAAAAAAAAAAAAAAAAAAAAAAAAAAAATTTAAAAATTGGAAATTTTATTAATTTTTATATTTAATAGATATCCAGAGAAGGATTGTAATAATGTAAAGCTGGCAGATACAAACTTTATTAATTTAGTAAGTTTTAATAATGATATAAAGTAATATATATCAATATATACCTAATTAATGATATATAATATTTTAAAAAAAAATAGTTCTGTTTCCCAAATGACATTTCATTAAAATATAGTTTAAAAACGCCATATTCAACATACCATAGCTTTGTATCCTTATATATTATAAATAATAAAACAATTATTTTTTTTAATATATATTTATTGGTTATTAATCTTAATTTGAATAAATAATCTTGATCTTTAATTTTTTTTTTTAAATATATATTTTTTATATCATTAATAAATAATAAAGATTAATACAAATCTTCAAGGA
The DNA here is from genome assembly GCA_016946835.1 of Neocallimastix lanati (nom. inval.). Classification (NCBI taxonomy): domain Eukaryota; kingdom Fungi; phylum Neocallimastigomycota; class Neocallimastigomycetes; order Neocallimastigales; family Neocallimastigaceae; genus Neocallimastix; species Neocallimastix lanati (nom. inval.). The sequence goes on from JACVTC010000012.1 coordinate 1,828,017, forward strand.
GAGAAATCATATGGTGTTTGTGTTATTATATATGAAAAAATTAGAGGAAATGTCAAAAAAAGTTATGAAAGATTATTAAATAAATGGATCAAAGAAAATATTGTAATTATTTTTTTTAATAATATGTCACTATGAATTAAATTAAATAATAAAAAAAAAAAAAAAAAGGAATTCAAAAATATAAAGCTTTTATTATATTAATAATTAATAGCAATAGTAATAAAATATATAATTTTTATAATATTTTATAATACTAAAACTAATAATAATATTAATGATATTGATACTAATTATAAAAAACTAAGGATGATAATGAAAAAGAATATATATTGCATATTCATGCGGAACTGGAAAAGCAACAAGAAGAATTAGAACAAACAAAACTAAAATTAAAGGAAATTTTATATAAAAATGATTTTGTTACAAAAGAAGATTTAACATTGCATGATGAATTAAGTAAAAATATGAATGAAATTGGAGAAAATATTAAGTTATATGAAGAAATTTTAAATACCCTTGGAAATAAAAGATTTATTTCATCAGATAATGTTTATCAACCAAGATGTATTGGAGTCACAAGTTCATGGCCATGGTATACAATATTAAAAGATTGGTTATCTTTAGTTGTACGAGAAACCATAGGAGGATTTGGAAATAAAATATGTATTCCATTAGAAAGGTATATCATAATCATATATCATCACCTAATTTTTTTTTCTCTCTCTCTCTTTTCTAAATTAAATTTAAAATGATTAATATAATTGATTAAATAATATATTTTATTAAATAAAAATATTAATAATAATAATAATAATAATAATAATAATAATAATAATAATAATAATAATAATATTATAATAATAATAATAATATAATAATAATAATATATATATATATAACATTCATATTGTAAAATTTATATCTATCATCTAGATATATTGTTAATATTTTACATGAAATTCCTTTCCCACCACCTGGAAAATATGAAGTTTCAATTTCCACATCTGAAAAAACATTATACTTTTCACAACCACCTAAAAATGAAATACCAATAATAACTGATGTATTAAATATTATAATATTTATATATATATATATATATATATTAAGATATGATATTACTGAAAAGAAATTTATAAGCTCATAAAATTTTTTTTTTTTACTTATTATTATCATATATGTTAATTATCAAAAAAAAATAAAATAAAATAAAATAGTTTTCATTTTATCCAACATTTAGATGTCTTTCACATAATAACATTATAGCTATTACAGAAATGTTATTGGGTGAAAGAAAAATGATTTTTGTTTCATCTTATCCTGCATTACTATCAAATGTAATTGAAACATTCTGCTCATTAATTTATCCTTTTGAATGGAAATATGTTTTGATTCCAGTACTTCCTGTAAAACTTTTACAATATACACATGCTCCAGGACCATATATTATTGGTGTATTAAGAGATTATATTGATGAAATGAAAGAAGATTTATGTGAAGAAGTAATTTTCATTAATTTTATATCTTTTATGATATATTTATAAATAATTATTATAAATAATTGGATAAACATTAACTTTATTCTATAACTTTCACTATTACCTTAAAAAAAAAAAAAAAAATAGGCATGTATTATTGATATTGATAATGATATAGTAGAATACGGTAGAGCATATGATGAAATGGCTGGTAAAGAAATTGAATTCCCAAAAATCCCAATTAAAGAGAAGAGAAAATTATTAACTAAATTGAATAAATATGCCATAGCTGGTATTGGAGAAGATATAATTATTACAAAAAATAATTTAGGATGGGGTAAACCATTAGGAGTACCAAAATTTATGATGTATACGTATCCTAATGGCGATTTTATATCCTTCTCCAGGTCAAAAGTTGATAATGATGCAATTTACCAAAAAATAAAAGCTCAAAGTTGCAATAACTCCACGACTAATTCCACAAGTTCAACACTTAATAAAAAAATAGGGAGAATGATTCAAAATGAAATTGAAATTAATATAGTAAATTCAAATAATGATGTATCACGATACCCATTTGATTTCTTCAGTAAAAAAAGAGTTGTTAGTGAAAATAAAAACCAAACTATTACATCTATACCAATGAGCGGTGCTAATGGTAATAAAAATAACGTCAACAACAGTGATTCTTCCCAATTAGAAAGCGATGATAATTTTGCTTATTCAAACAATATTAAAAGTAAAAAAAGAGTAAGTAGATAAAGCATAGTTGATGCAAATATGTTATTCATTTTATAATTTGAAAATTAATAATTATATATTATATTTAATATCTCTTTATCTATTTATTCATAAATATAAATAATGAATATTTCATATTAATTATTATCATTAATTTAAAAAAAAAATAATAATAATAAATTAATTAATTAATTAATTAAATTTAAATTGAATTAAAATAAATAAATAAATAAAAAGGATTCATTAATATCGAAGTCATTGTCAGCAGCTAATCTACTAAATTCAACTATACCAGTACATAATAAAGTATATTCTATTACGACAAACCCAATGAGCAATTCAGAATATCTCATATTTCAAAATAAACTTAAAAATGATACTAATACAAAGAGTAATACAGTACCACATAATATTGTTACCACTGCTAATTCTATATCCACCTTTAGTGAAAATATTGGAGCCAAAAAAAGAGATGGACATACATTTAAAGAATTTCTACCTGATTCCTCAAACTTTATTACTATTGATTCACCGCTACCTCAGCCAGGATGTTCCTATAATGATTTAACCTCCGATCAAAGTGGAGCAAGGAATTTTGTAATTATTCCAAATTCAAATAGTCCAACAACTAGTAAATATCAAGACAAGTCATTCATATATAAGAATACATGTGATATTTGTGAAAAGTATTTATTTAGTTCTAATATGAAAATTCTAAAATGCACAGGTAATAAATAAAATGAAAAATAATATAATTATCCATTCAATTTTATCTTAATTCATTATTATAAAATTGTAAAAAAAAAATATATATATTAATGAAAATCTTCTCATCCTATTCACAATAAATATATATATATATATATATATATATGTGTGTATGTATGTAAATATATATATTATGTGTATTATTTTTAGCTTGTTCCTGTGTTATTCATATTTCATGTCTATCAAAAGTTTCAAATTTCCCATGCATTTCATCCTTCAATCAACCAAAAATACGTTCATCATTTATTAAAATATATAGAAATATATTTAAAAATTATAGAAAATATATTATACCCCATCATACCAATATGAATGATCCTACTACTGTCAATAATTCACCACAAGAATCAAATAATCAATTAGAATGGTTTAATACTGCAGGCTTCATTAAAGAGTCAGAAAAACAATATCAAGTAAATATAAATAACATAAATAAAAATAAAAAAAAAAAAAAAAAAAAAAAAAAAAAAAAAAAAGAAAAAAAAGAAAAATAAAAATAAAAATATATTAATTAATCTGAAAATCAATATTAATTTTATATATTATTATATTATTATATTATTATATTGTTATATTATTATATTATTATTATTATATTATTATTATTATATTATTATATTATTATTATTATTATATTATTATATTATTATTATTATTATTATTATTATTATTATTATTATTATTATTATTATTATTATTATTATTATTATTATTATTATTATTATTATTATTATTATTATTATTATTATTATTATTATTATAATTATTTTATTTTATTTTATTTTATTATATTATTGCTAGGAATTTTTAACGTTGTTTAAAGATACACAAGCATTTATACAATTTACGCAAGATAGAGCTGAAAAGCCAGCGACTGATCATTCTATTCAATACTTTGATGAATTAATAAATTATAAAAAAAAGAAATCAAAACTTTATCCAAAAGAAGTACCAACTTTCTTCCTTGTAAGTACTATATTAGTAATTTTTTTTTTTTTTTTTTTTTTTTTTTTTTTTTTTTTTTGACTATTATTTGGACATATATTTATTATATAAAAATTTATATAAAATATTAAATAAATAAATAAATAAATAAATAATAAAAATAAAAATAAAAATAATAAAAAAAGGATAAATCTGATGCTATAAAAAAGACTGTAGAGGCACCCAAACCAAATCAAGAAGATTTAGAATATGGTATTTTTTTTTTTTTTATTTTTTAATTTAAAAAATAAAATAATAATTATTATTATCATTATCATTATTATTATTATTATTATTATTATTTATTAATTATTATTTATTAATTATTATTATATTATTATTATTATTATTAATTATTATTATTATTATTATTATTATTATTATTATTATTATCATTATTATTATTATTATTATTATTATTATTATTATTATTATTATTATTATTATTATTATTATTATTATTATTATTATTATTATTATTATTATTATTATTATTATTATTATTATTATTATTATTATTATTATTAATTATTATTATTAATTATTATTTCAAAATAATAAAATGATTAATCATTAAAATAATTTATACTAAAATAAAGATGACATCATGGTAAAATCAGAATATTTCCCAGAAGTATTAAATGAAGGATTATTAAGTGAGCCAAGACCATGCGATAATTTACTTTTACCAGAAGACATACAAATTATGAATGATGATATTACCATCACATCCAGACCTGATGATACTATTAATGTATAATACATATTTATTTTATTTTATTTTTTATTTTTATTTTTATTTTTATTTTTATTTTTATAATTATTTTATTTTATTTCATTTTTATTTTTATTTTTATTTTTATTTTTACTTTTATTTTTATTTTTATTTTTATTTTTATTTTTATTTTTATTTTTATTTTTATTTTTATTTTTATTTTTATTTTTATTTTTACTTTTATTTTTATTTTTATTTTTATAATTATTTTATTTTATTTCATTTTTATTTTTATTTTTATTTTTATTTTTATTTTTATTTTTATTTTTACTTTTATTTTTATTTTTATTTTTATTTCATTTTTATTTTTATTTTTATTTTTATTTTTATTCTTATTTTTATTTTTATTATTATAAACATGAAAATATTATGATGTTAAACTTAAAATACAATCTATATTTATTTTTATTAAAATATAATATGAATATTAAAAAAACATAAAAAATAGAAAAAGAAACAGGAATATTGGTCATGGTTTAAAATTGTTAAAGATACTGAAATTCAACAAGAAGATCCATTTTCATCTTTCACGTTTAATACTGATGAAGAAAGAAGGTAAATTTAAAAAATTATATATAACATTTATAAAAGATAATATATGTAAATTATTTATTAATATATTAATATATTAATAAAAATATATTGATAATAATGATAAAAATAATAATTTTTATTATATATATATATATATATTATATATATTATTATTATATATTAATTTTATATTTCTTTGTATATATTATTAATAAAAATAATAATTCTTAGGGCTCTTCTCGAAAAAATATACAAGAGAGTTGCTGAAGTTATTAGAGAAAGCACACCAGCAAACAAAGATGTTTTATCAAGTTTTACCTCTGAGAGAATAGAAAAAAAATTAGATACCTTATACAATAATGTTGAATTACTTAAAAGAGCCGCTGATGAGCAATTAATTGAAAAGTAAAATATCTAAATATATATATATATATATTTAAATATTTAAAAAAAAAAAAAAAAAAAAAAAAAAAATTTCAAAAATATTAAATTTAATTATTAATATTTTTTTTAACCTTTAATTTATATAATTTTTTCATCATTATAATTATTATATCCCACTATTTTTTTTTTTTTTTTTTTTTTTTTGCTCTCTTTATTTTCTTATTTATTTTAGTAATGACCAAAAAGAACTACATATTAATTTGAAATCCTTATTTGAACTTATAACAATTTATGAAGATCATCTTGCTAAGCGAAAGCAAGAACAAGATTCATTAATTATGAAGACGGCTATTGATTATGATTCCAATAGTAGTGAAGAAGAAATTGAAATTGAATCCATATCACCTCTCGAAAAATTAGATAATCAAAGAGTTGAAATTACTACTAGTACAGGATCATCAAAATCTAGTGTTTCTTCACCTGTACCAGCAACAGAAAATGTAAAAACCCCATCATCAATATTCTTTAATCCATTTAACCTTAGAACTCAAATATTAGATCAATAATTATAAAATTAAAATAAATTAAAAAAAAAAAAAAAAAAAAAAAAAAAAAAAAAAAAAAAAAAAAAAAAAAAAAAATTTTTTTATTTTATTTTTTCTTACAATTTTTTAATATCACGTAGTTCTTTATTTTTTTTTTTTAAAAAAAAAAAATAATAATAATAATAATAATATCTATATTAATATAATTTAGTATAATAATTATAATGAATATAATAGAATTGAAAAAAAAAAACAGCATAAATAAATATATATTAACTATTCTGAATAATTATATATAGAAGAAACATATGAAATATATATATATGTATATAAACTATTAAAATGGTTATATTTATATTATTATTTATAAATAAAATGAATTTATAGACTAAACATCTAAAAAAAAAAAAGCACATACACTTAAAATAATAAATAAAATTAATAGTAAAAAATATTTGATAATATTTTTTTTTTTTTTTAGATTAAAAAAAAAAAAACTACAAAATACAATGAATAAAATATTTTTATTAACAATATTAAAAATAATAATGAAAATAATAATGAAAATAATAATGAAAATAACAAAATGTATATTGTTAATAATATTATTTATTATTGCTATGGTTATAATCATTATTTAAGACAATGAAATCAAAATTAAATAATAATATTAAATAGAATTAATATTATGGTTTTTTTTTTTCTTTTTTTTTTTTTTTTTTTTATTTTATTTTATTTTATTTTATTTTATTTTATTTTTATTTTTTATTTTCTATTTATTAATATTATTATTATTATTAATATTATTATTATTATTATTAATTTATTTTTAAATGTTCAATTTCTTTAAATGAAAATAAATAAATAAATAATAAAAAAAAAAAAAAAAATAAAATAAAATAAAATAATTAATATATAGTATATATATATATATATATAATTATTTAATGTTGTATTAAATTTTTATTATAAAAAAGAAAAAAAAAAAAATTGTATATTATTTATAACTAATTTATTGTTTCTTTTGTAAACAATACTGTTGTAGGTACAAATTTATTTTTCCAAGTTATTTAAATCAGTAACAACTTTAGATGAACTAAACTTTACTACTATCTTCATCTTTACTATTTTGGCCTATACGTTCAGGGTTTAATGTATCTACTTTTACATCAGTTGTTTCCTTGGATAATGTACTCGTTGAAATTTCTGAAGCTGTAGTTGCTACAGTCGGTGTTATTGATTTTGTTAGGGTAGCAATAGTGGTAGTATTTATTGGTTGTTCTATTTTAATATTGGTATTCTGTGAATAAATTAAATTTGTAGTTTCTTTTTCATTAAGTTGATATGGATTATCATTGCCGAATTCTTGCTTATTTGGTATATTTGTATTTTGGGTCTTATCATTATTAATATTAGTATTATTTACATCTGTATTTATATATACATTTGAATTACTTCCATTAGCATCATTGGAATCATTATTAGCAGGTATAAATGGAAAAGCTACTTCATTTCTTTCAGTTTGATTATATGATGATGTTGATAAAATACCATTAAAGTTTTCTGAATTGGTATTTATATCTTGATTAGTTTCATTTACACGTATAAATGAGGAACTCGATTCATTACTATTAAAACCATTAAAATTTTCTGTAAAGTTTGAATGATTTAAATTAAAATTTGGATTAACTATATGTTAAATTTTTTAAAAAAAAAAAAAAAAAAAAAAAAAAATATATATATATATATATATTATTATTATTATTATTATTATTATTATTATTATTATTTTAATAAATATTATTATAATTCATTATGTACTTTGATTATTATTATTATTAATTTTTAATTTATTATAATTTATTATAAATACTTTACCAAAAGTGGATGAAGATTCATCATTTTCTTGAACTTGACTAGTAATATTACTACTATTAACAGTGGAATCATTAATATTTTCAGAATCCTCAGTAGATTCAGAAGTACTCTTTCTCTTCTTATTTTTCTTTTGATTTTCTGGTTTATAATATGGATCGATATTTCTCTTTCTACGTTTACCTTCTGTAGATGCAACATAATCCTTTAATACCTTTGTATTTTTCCACTTATTACCAATACTACTAATACTCTTCTTTGCAGCCTTTTCAAAGGCACCTAATGGTAAACCTTGTTGTATTCTTCTCCATTTTTCATTCTTACATTTATCATGAATAGATTGTCTAGTTTGATTACCTAAAATATTAGATTGAATACCATTTGGACCATGAAGATTTAAAATTAAAGAAGGATAAATATTACCATTTGATTCTAAAATACATTGTTCCAAACATTTTAATTGTTCATCAGTCCATCTTCTACGACGACAATTTGGTACACGTTTATTATTTACAAGTTCATTTTTAATTTCCATTTGAATATGAAAAGAATTATTAATGGAATTTTCATAAGCACCTAAGTTCTTATTCTTCTTCATTCTCTTTCTTTTTTCAGATTTACATTTATCTCTAATATTATTAACAGTAAATTCACCTAAATTATGAGATTTTGTACCATTTGGACCATGTTCTGCATAAAATTTCTTTGGATCAATAACAAAGTTATTTTCTCTGATACATTCTTCCAAGAATTTTTCCTGAGTTTCATTCCATCTTTTTTTAGTATGACGTTTTTGTTTAACTACTTCTATAGTTGGTTCTTCACTGATACTTTCTTCTGGTTTAACTTCCTGTTCAGATTTATCATTAGTGGTACTGCTTACAGTAACAGCATTACTACTTGTACTACTTTCAACTAATTTTGAAATTTCTGCTTCATTTTCTTCAGCATCTGTCTTTGCTGATTTTGCTTTTCTACCTTTAGATTTTGTTTTTATTACTTTATCATCTTCATTATCATTTGTTTTTCTTTTTCTTGTACGACTCTTTTTTGGTGCTTCTTCTATTTCTACTTTATCTGTTTCTGATTCTTTATCATCTAATTTTTTATTTCATATTTAATTTTTTTATTTTTATATTTATGACATTTATATTTAAATATAGGTGAAAAGTTATATAAATAATTATAATAATTGAAATAAAATTAACAACATAAACATAATTTAATATAATCATAAAATAAATAAATAAAATTTATAATATAAATATATATATATATAAATAAAAAAAAAAAAAAAAAAAGTATGTAATAATAATAATATTATTATCATTATAATTATTTACCTTCATTTTCTTTTCCTACTTCCTTTCTTGGATGTCCAAATTTTATTCTATATTTAATTTCATCTGATGCATTATGATTCCTTTTTTTTTTTTTTTTTTTTTTTTTTTAATATACAATTTTATTATTAAATTTTAATGTTTTTAAAATGGTTAACAATATGAAAGAATATTGTAGTACTCAATTATATATTCATTAAATTAAATAAAAATTTACCATTCAACTTTTCCAAGTTGTTCGTTTTTCTGATCCTTTATTATTATTATTATGATTATTATTTTTTAAGATCATCATTATTTATATGATTAATAATATTAATAATATAATATTATTCATAATATAATTTTAAAATTATCATTTTTATATATTATAAAAAAATAATATATAATATATATATAAAGTAAGTAAATTAATAATATTATTGAATAATTAAATAAATATAAATTAACTTTCTATATAATATATATTTCTTTTCTATAATATTTAAAATTTATATATATATATATATATATATATATATTAATTACCGGGAAAATATCTGAATAATTATTAATAAAATAGATAATGTATGAAATAAAATCAATTTCAAAAAGTTCAAATGGAAATTTCTTTCTTAATGTAATTAAATCATTTTGGATATATATCTAAATAATTATTATAAAATATATATTATTAATATAGTTTAATCGATTCTTTAAAATAATACAAAAGAAAAATGAAATTATTTATCTATTTTATAATATAAATATATAATTATATAATTATAAAAACAAAATAAAATAAAAATAAAATAAAATAAAAATAAAATAAAATAAAATAAATACCTCTTCAATTCTTAAACTATTTTTTTCATTAAATATATCATTTAAAGTAAATATTTGTTCAATAATCTCATTAATATCTTCATTTATCATTAAACCAGCAATTAAAGTCTTTATATATCATTATTATAATAATAATTAATTAGCATTATTGAAAAAAAAATAAAAAATAAAAAAGAATTAAATAAACTTATTAATAATAAAATAACAATAATAAAAAAAAAAAAAAATACTTGAGTTTTAAGTTCTATAGAAAGATTAATGCTTCTTTCTCTATGAGAAGCATTTAATAATTCAACATGTTTATCTAAAAGTTTACATGCTTCCAGTTTATTTTCTGCATCTGTTTCATTTTCAGTATTATTAAATATTAACGTACATAGTTTTACAAGAATGATAATTGAAGAAACAGATGGTGGGAAAATTCCAGTGAAATTTTCTGGTAACGTTTCTAATTGATTATTATAATATTAATAAAAATAATAAATATATATATATTATATAATATTAGATTAATTATTATCAATTTTATGTCCAAATGCTTAATTACTCTTAAAATATTTTATAGTATATATCTATATATTAATAAAGGTAAATTAAGTACCATTAAAAATTGCCCAAATTTCACTAATTGAATTTAAAATTTCTTTTCTTATTTGTAAATCTTCTTCAGTATATACACCCAAAGCATTAATACATTTATCAAGAATAGATTGTGAAATCTTTAAATATTTTGAATAGTTAATTTCTTGATGAACTTCAGTTACCATTTTATTAAATTTCTTATATAGAAAAATTTCATTAAATTAAATTATTAAATAAATATTTTAATACTTTATTTTACTATTTCAAAAATCTTAATAGAAAAAAACACTAAATATATTTTAAAGAGTTGATTAATATTTTAATACAAAATAATGCAATATAATACTTTTCTGATATCAAATAATAATAACAATATAAAAATTTAAAAATAATGACAATAAATTGAAAAGGTTAAATTATTTAAAAATATATAAAAAGAAAAAAAAAAAATGATTTTTTGAAATTTGATAATTAATTGAACTTAAAAAATTTGATGAAAATTCTATTATTTTAAAAAAATAATAAAAATTAATTAATATTTGTTATTCTAATGTTGTTTTTTGCTTTATCTCAATATTTTTGATTATCCCTTATTGTTAAATAAATTTCAATTTCTGATTTCCTTTTTTTAATATAAAGAGCTTAAAGGTTAATTCATTTTAAATTGTATTTTAAAGGTTAGCTTTATTTATATTTATATTTATATTTATATTAATATTTATATTTATATTATTTTAAAACTAAAAACAAATAAAAAAAGTAAAATATAAAAAAAAAAAAAAAAAAAAAAAAAAAAAAAAAATAAAATACTATAAAAATAAAAATAATATAAATATATTTTATTATATACATAATATATTATAAATATATATTTTAATAAATATATAATAAATTTATTATAAATAATTAGATAATTTAAAATTAAACTATAATATAAAATAAAATTTATACTAATATATTTTGATATAAATGAGCAGCAATAAATAAAAATAATATATTAAAATAAATTAATTAATAAAACTTAACAATATTTTTTTAAAAAAAAAAAAATATTGTTAAGTTTTATTAATTTTTAAAAAAAAAAAAATATAAAAAAAAAAACTTTTTATTATTATTGTTATTTTATAAATCATATTATTAAATTAATAATTTTTATTATATATATTCAAATTTTTACCTATAAAAAAATTTATTATTTCAAAAATCGATTGCTTACTTAACAGGAATATGTGAATAGTATATTTTCAATGTATATTTTTTCTAAAAAAAAAAAAAAATTTTTTCATATTAACTAAATTTATTATAAATAAATAAAAGTTATTTTTTCTTAAATATAATTAAATGAATATTAAAAATATAATGTAATGTAACGTATTATATATTAAAAGGGAATGTTGCATTTCGTAACGTGGCTTATAAATAATATTTTAATTATTAATTCAACGCCCCACATTTTTTTCTTTTTTAAATAATTGTAAATAAATAAAAAAAAAAGAAATATAAATGGGTAAATTTTTTTTTCTCATAGATTTATAATATATTAAATATTAAATATATAAATATATCTTTAAATTAAATATTATAATATTATTTTATATTATTTTAACAAAAAATATTAAAATATTTTTTTAAAATTAAATATTTTTTTTTTATTTTAACAAAATACTCAGATATATCTATAAATAATAATATTATTATTTAATAATATTTAATAATATTTAATAATATTTAATTTTAAAGAAAAAATATTAAAATATATCTTTACAATTAAATATTATTAACTATTATTTCAATATTTTATTATTTTTTAAAAATTTAAATATTATTATATATATATCAAAATTAATTTAAGCCACCTAGCATCAACAGTTTTTTAAAATTTGCTACGATTAATTTAAAGCCATGTTATAAAATGTACCACATCCATATTAAAAAATGTATTGTGATAAAGGATTAGAATAAATTAATAAAACCTATCATTTTCAAAAAAAAAAAAAAAAAAAAAAATTTTAAATTTTCAATAAGATAAATTTATTATGGAGTTTTTGATATGTTCAAATATGAGAAAAGTATGTGTGTTTTTTATAATAAACTTTATTTATTTTTGTATTTATTTAATACATAAATTTTATTAATGTAAAGAACTCATTTTTTTAAGATAATAAAAATAATTATTTTTTATAGTAAAAATTACATATTTAATCATGTGATAATTCTATGAATTAATACACATAGATAAATGTTACACAGCATAAAAATATAAGAATAAAATATTAATATAAGATAAAAATATAATATTGATAATAATATAAGAATATAAAAATATAATTTTAATAATATAAAAATATAAAATAAAATGTGATTATTTTAACATTCCCCCCTAAACAAGATTTTTCTTGAAAATTTTGTTTGCGAAGAATAACATTTTATTTCCGTTGACATCTTTTGTGAGTACATCAGCAAGATTGTCTTCTGATTTAATATGTTGTAAAATAACATTGTTATTTTCAACATGTTCCTTGAAGAAATGGTAACTTACACGTATGTGTCTTAGTCTTTTTCCAATAGCGAAATTTTCAGCGGAATATAGACTGGCTTTATTGTCACCATAGAGATTTATTTTGAATTTTTTGTTAAATAGTTCTTCAAGAATGTTTTTCAACCATCGGCAGTGGATCTTGAGACACATTGTTGTTGTCTTGACATCCATAAGACTGGTCCTGATGCTAGGAAGTAGATATTTCCAGATGTAGATTTGCTATTGTTTAAATCTCCAGCGAAGTCGGAGTCAGTATAGCCTTTAAGATTTCCATCTCTTTTATATTGTAGATAATAATCTTTGGTTTGGTTAATATATTTAAATATTTGCAATACCTTTTTCCAATCGGTCATATTTGGGTTTTTATTTTTTCTTGATGCTTTGTTTACTGCACAAGCAATATCAGGTCTTGTGCATTTTGCTAGATGTATGAGAGAGCCTACTGCGCTTTGATAAATACTATTATCGAATGATTCGTTGTTAATTTCTTTAATGTTTTCACCTACACAAGGAGTAGAGGATTTTTGATTTTCATTTATTTTGAATCTTTTTAAGATATCGTTAATATATTTCTTTTGTGAAATATTATATCCATATTCAGTAGGTTCAACAGTTATTCCAAGTATATGATTTACTGGACTACATTTTGATATTTTAAATTTATTTTTAATTAGCTCAACAATGGAGTTTATTTCATTATCTAAGCCTGTAATAAGCATATCATCTACATATAATGCAACAATGCAAGTAGTTTCTTTTTGGGAATTTGATTTTGAAAATAAGCATTGTTCACTTTTAAGTTGAGTAAAACCTATACTCTTCAGGAAATTAGAGATTGTTATGTTCCACATTCTTCCTGCTTGTTTCAGTCCATATAAGGCTTTGTTTAATTTCCAAAAACCATTTTGATAGTTTGGATCTCCTTCTGGAATTGTCATATAGATTTCTTCATTAAGAGGAGCATTTAGGTATGCAGCTTTAATGTCTAATTGTTGTATATTCCATTTATGTAGTGAAGCTATTGCGATGCCTAAGCGCATGCTTTCAACAGATAACGTGGGAGAGTATGTTTTGTCATAATCAATACCTTCAATTTGTTTAAATCCTTTGATTACTAGTCTAGCCTTGTATTTTTCAAGTTCTCCTTTATCGTTATATTTTTTTGTGAATACCCATTTGTATTCAATAGGTTTTCTTCCTTCAGGTAGCTTCTTTACTAAGGACATGGTTTTGTTGTTGTAGAGATTTTCAAGTTCGCTTGATATTGCTTCTATCCATTTATCCTTATCAACACTAGTTACTGCTTCTAGGAATGTTTGCGGAGTATCTAAATCAATACTATTTATTTGTTTATTTGTATCATTGCTTGTTTTATTCGTTTCATTTTCAGTATTAACATTTTCATTTGATTTGTTAAAATTATCATTTTGTTTTATAGGAATATAATTATCGTTTAATGTTTGTTTTCCTAAATTAATTAAATGTTTAATTCTTTGTTTTTTATAAATATTATGATCTGTACTAGAGTCATTCTCTCTCTTCCTTTTATTTAATAAATAATTAGAATTAACAATTGCAATGTATTTTGGAGTTGTTTTTGATGTTTCATTATTAAGTGCTTTTCTTTTCTCTAAAATTTTTGAGATTTTTGATTTTTGAATTCTAATCCTTTTTAATTTTTCTTTCAAAACTTTTCTTTTGTTAATGATTATCACTTTAGAAGGCGTTTTTTCTCGCGGGGGTTCCCCAAGATGGCTCGCTGGTCGAGCTAGGGGGTTAGGGTTAGGGTTACCCCCTAACCCTAGGCGACTGCACAACGATACCGACGGGTGTGGGGCATTTCGCCAAATTGCATTTCGCCAGGTTGCGTTTCGCCAATTTTTTTGAAAGCATGTGGCGTATTAAAAAAATGTGGCATTTCGCCAAATTGCATTTCGCCAAGTTGCATTTCGCCAAATTGAGAATTATTAAATAAATAAATAAATCAATAAATAAAATTAAATATTATTAATATCGCATAAAAGCAATTTTAAAAAAAAATATTTTGAATTAATATTTATTTATTTATTCATTTATTTATATCAATACTCTACTTGTCGAAATGCAACCTGGCGAAATGCAATTTGGGGAAATGCAACTCTCCCGATACCGACGACACCGGATCGGATCCGCGGGTTGTCGTCTCACTCTCTTCTTTTTTTGAAAATTTCGAAGTATTTATTATGGCTTGATTTTTAATTTTCCTATTTTGATTAATGTTTTCAGGCATATGTAAATTATTTGAATATGTGGCTTGAACTTTAATAATTACCTTTTTATTATTTTTATTTGACTGTTTTGCATTAGATATATTCTTTGAATTATTTTGATAATTAATTGGAATATTAGAATTATTTATTGATTTTAAATTATTATTTGTATTGGAATTATTATTTGAGGAGTTATTATCATTATTTGAAAATATATTTGATTTTATATTTTTATAAATTTCTGATAAAAGTTCTTCATTGTTATATTTATTTTTAATAAAATCTTTTAAATTTTTTGTTGCTTGTTTTAATTGTTTATTAACAATTTTATTATCATTAAATTTATTATTTTTATAATCACTAATAATACCATTATGCTTTAAATTATATTGCTTAATATCTGATTTCATTTTATTGACAATATTTGAGTCACTGTTAAATATATATTTTATTTTATTTAAATTATTCGTTAAATTGTGATTCGAGATATTTGATTTAATTGTTGAATTATTTGAATTCTTATAAGAAGTATTGTTTGAGTTACTATTTGAAATAATATTTGAAGTATTGTTTGAGTTACTATTTGAAATAATATTTGAAGTATTGTTTGAGTTACTATTTGAAATAATATTTTAAGTATTGCTTGAGTTACTATTTGAAATATTGTTTGAATTATTATTTGAAGTAATATTTGAGTTATTATTAGGAATATTATTTGATTTATTGGTAGAAATATTTGATTCATAATTGTCGTTGTAAATTTTATTATTATTTAATGAGTTATTATTATCATTGTTTTGAGAATACTCATGAGAATCTTCACTTGAATAGTTACTGTCGTTGAAATTTGAAGTATTATTATTATTGAAATTTTGTTGAATTAAGAGTACATTTTGATTGTTGTTACTTTGGTGATGAACATTTGAATTATTTTCATTTGATTCATATTCTAAATCTTCGTCTTCGTCTTCATCTTCTTCTGTGTTAAGTTCTTCAGGTGTGTAATTTTCTTTATAATTTGTTTTGTTATTAAAATTAAAGTTTCCAGGGATATCTTCTTCGAATACGGCATCACGAACAATATGAGTTTTGCAATCATTAGTTCCAAAAATAACATATCCTGGAGAATGTTCATCATATCCTAAGAAAATTCCAGGTAATGTGTTGTTATCAAATTTTGAGTTTTTAAGGGAAGCATCTACATAGTAGTATGCTCTGCATCCAAAAACACGAAGATTGTCAATATTCACTTCTTTATGGTAGTATAATTCATCAGGAATTTTAAATTTTATTGCTGTTCTTGGAGTCATGTTATAAATTTTAACAGCGGTTCTTACAGCATCTTCCCAGAAATGGTAGCTTAATTTTGCTTGATTTAATAATGCTTTTGTAGCATTTATTATTGTTCCATTTAATCTTTCAGCTCTTCCATTGCTTTGTGGGTTTCTTGGAACGATAAGATTTCTTTGTATACCTGCTTTGTTGCAGATATCTATGAATTTTCTTGATGTATATTCTTTTCCATTGTCACTTTATATTTTTGTTATTGTTAAATTTGATTCATTTGTCACCATTCGTATGAAATTTTCAAAGATTTCTGGAACTTCGGATTTTCTTTTTAGTAGATATATCCAACTTTTTCTTGTGAAATCATCAAGGAAAGTTAAAATATATTTGAAATTATTCCTTGATTCTTTAAGAGGTCCAATAATGTCCGAGTGGATTAGTTCCAATGGCCTTGTACTTCTTGCATTTAAAGTTTTTTTGAAAGGTTCTTTTTTCAGCTTTGATATTTTGCAGCCAATACATAAAGTTTTGTTAATTGTGTGTCCATTTAGGAATTTAATAAGATTATTGTTATAGAAATGGCACAGTCTTTTATGCCATATACTTAAGGAGTATTGGTCTAGATTGCTACTTTGTAAACTGTATATTGTTTTATAATTTCCTTGTTTATTATTAACGTAAATATTACAAATTTTGATTGAGTTTTCTTTTTCAATACATAAAAGTTGACCATTTAGTTTTGCTAATCTAAAGTATGCATTGTTATCAATAATGATAACATCAGCTAAGTATTGTCTTTTAAGATCGTTGAATGATATTAATGTTTTATTTTCATTAATATCTTCTGAATATAATACATTTTTTATTATGAAGTAAATATTATTGATGTATCCCGTAAGATCTCCAATTTTTGAAACTTGTACTATTTCTTTTTCCTTTGTTGGTAGTATCATATTAGTATGATAATCTCTATAATTACATAGATTTTTTAATGATCCCGTGATATTTGAAGATGCTCCAGAATCTATGGATATTACATATCCATTATTATAATCTGAATGACATTTATGATTGTTGATGAATTCATATATAGTTTTTCTATTTAAGCCGTTTGTAATTATGTTTGGAATCATAGGTGGAAGTGGACTATCATGAGGTTTTACTAATTTATTTTTACCAATAAGGTTTAATTCTAGATTATTATTATTTTCTATGTTATTGATTATTATATCACGTGATTCCATAATTTTACATAATTTTATTTGATATATTTGATTTATGTTCATCATGAATTGATTCATTTAAAATATTATAGTTGATTGGATTTGTTTTAGGTTTGTTATAGTCCCCTAAATAATTGATTATTAAATCATTTGATTCATAAGAGTTATTCATTGGTGGTTCAGGAGACATGTCATATGGATTTTCTCCATCTAGTCAGATATTCTTTTCATGGGTTTCTTGAGATTCATCATAGTCACTGAGGGCATCAATGATTTCTAGGTTGTTGATTGTATCTTTGGCTAGGTTAATATTGCTGAACTTTCTTGCTATTTCTTTAATTTTATTATTAGGATTCCTTGCATTAAAGTAGCAATTTCTTGTGAAATGGTCATGTTTGTCACAGATTGAACAGTACTTCTCGTTATTTCTTTTGGTCTTGTTCCTGTTAATTTTGCTATTTTTCTGGTTTCTTCTTCTCCGATTATTATTGTTATAGTTATTATTATAGTTATTATTATAGTTATAATTATAATTATTGTTATTGTTATTATAATTATTGTGATTATTATTCCTAGAATTATTTTGGGAATGATTATGATTCGCATTTTTTATAAAAGAAACTTCTTCCACTGGCTTTGGGTCTTCCGCATTTAAAGTTCTTTTGGCTATAGTTCTGATTTCATTTGCAATCTCTTGAAGATTGTCTTTATAATTAAATTTGACATAGTTTTTATATTCCCCTGGGAGTCCCTTCAGGAGTAATTTGAATTTTTCATCTTCGTCTATTGTTTTTCCTAATTCTTTGAGTAGATTACAAAGATGTTCGAATTCTGTAGTAAATTTGATTACTTCTTTGTCCGTTTTGGCTCTTAGATTTTTTAAACGGTCGTATAAATCTGGAACTTTGTTGATATTTATGATATTATATTCACTTTCCAGATATTTATACATTTCGTAGGCCGATTTTAATCGAAGGCCTATCAAGGTGGCTTTGGTTTCTTTGGAAACCAAACATAAGATTTGTTGGCGAGCTCTACCGTCCTTTTCTTTAATTAGAGAAATTGAATTTTCAATATTCTTCTTATCTTCTTTTTTAGATTTGAGTTTATCATATAACTCATTTAATTCTTCGTTGGCGTCGAATTGGATGTATTTGTCTATGTGATTTATTTCGAGATTTGTTCTCAATTCGTACGCCCAAATATCAAAGTTTTCCTCGTTTAATATCTCTCTTGGAGTTGAGGAGGAATCTGTATTATTAGAAGTATTCATTATTTAGATAAGAAAGGCGGTTTTAAATAACGGATATATTTTTATAAATAAGAGCTAATTGAGACTCTTAATCTGAGAAAAGTATATGTGTTTTTTTATAATAAACTTTATTTATTTTTGTATTTATTTAATACATAAATTTTATTAATGTAAAGAACTCATTTTTTTAAGATAATAAAAATAATTATTTTTTATAGTAAAAATTACATATTTAATCATGTGATAATTCTATGAATTAATACACATAGATAAATGTTACACAGCATAAAAATATAAGAATAAAATATTAATATAAGATAAAAATATAATATTGATAATAATATAAGAATATAAAAATATAATTTTAATAATATAAAAATATAAAATAAAATGTGATTATTTTAACAAAATATAATCCTGATTTTTCCTTATTTTTTTTTTTTTATTTTTTATTTTACTTTATTACAATCAGAAATAAATTCTTATTTATAAATTTCTTATCGTATTAAGTTTATATTATATTTGTAAGGAAACATAGTTAATACATAACAAATAAAATAGGAGAAGATATATAGTAAAATAAAATGTAGACCAAACTAAACAATAATTATTATATTATATTCATTTTCATAAATACATTCAAAATTAAAGAATAGTATTACAAAATAATATTTAATTTTTTTTTTTTTTTTTTTTTTTTTTTTTTTTTTATTTATTTATTTCTGGTGTCGTCTTTTGTTTCAGCCCTCCCCCCCCCCCTCAGGAGCAGTGGGAATATTATTGTATTCATACACTTCCTTTTTATAAAGGCAGAATTGTCCCAACTAGATGGCCTTACTGAGCGTTTCAACAATGGTGCTCTGGTATGCATATTATTGTTGAGAATTTTATTAGTACTATTTCTCCGAGTCTCCAGTTTATAATTTCTCTTTGAAACGAGACCAATATAACCTAACCCATATAATCCCATAGTCCCTGGTTCGTTAATCGTTAATATTTAAAAAAAAAAAAAAAAAAAAAAAAAAAAAAAAAACTTTTTATATTAAATAATTTTTATTTAATTATTTATTTTTTAATAATTTTTTAAGATGTTTAACTGTTATGCTTTTTTTTTTTTTTTTTTATATTGAATATTATAAAATTCAATAAAAGGTTGGACATAGTGTATAGAGGTAGTCTATGCGGTAGTCTATGTCAATTGATATTTTTACATATAATTATATTTTGTAATTATTATTTTCTTTTATTAATGTTTTTCTTTTTCTTCTTGTTCTTATTTTTCTTTTTATCTCTGTTTTTATTCTAATTTTTGATTAATTGTTTTCATATTTTTCTTCAAAGATATTATCAATTTCATTTTTAGAATTTTAATAAGAATCATTAATTATTATTAGAATTATTATATACGTTTTTAAATTCACTTTTCAATTTTATCAATATTATTATTAAATTTTATTATTTTTTTTTTGTTTCTTTAGTAATAAAAAAAAAAAAAAAAATGACATGTTCCAATATAATTTAGAAAGAATTTTTAAATTTAGTTTTAAATCTCTAAAACTAAATAGTACGAGGTTTCATATTATTATAATAATTGTAATGCTTCAGTTCACCATAATACATTTTTTTTTTTTTTTTTATTCTAAAAATAATTCAGGAATTTCTATATCAGATATGTCCCAATAATTTTATTTAGTTTTAACTAAAAATATTTTAGCATTGATATTCATTTTTTTTTTTTGTAGATATTAACAAATTTTTTAAATGAAAATAAACTTAACATAAATAAAAAAAAAAGAAAAAGAAAAAGAAAAATTAACCTTAATATTATTGAATTGAATTTATTTTAGATACTTTTTTATTTATTTATTTATTATTGTAATTTTAGGATGAAAAAAAAATATATATATATATATTTTATTAATCCTCTATACAAATTAGTTTTTTTTTTTTTTTTTTTTTTTTTTTGTTAATTTGCTAATGTCTTTGAAAATAATAAAATATATTATAAAATATTATATATTATAATATATTGAAAGAAAATTAAACGACGTTTATTAAATAAATAAATAAAAAAGAAAAAGAAAAAGAAAAAAAAAAAAATTAAAAATTAATATATTGTTATATTTAAAGATAACAATTGAATTATTATTAGTAATTTTTTGTTGTATGTTGTATTACAATAATACTATTTAATTTGAATTATTATTATTATTATTATTATTTTTTAAAAAAATAATTAAATAGTAATAATTATATTAATATGTTGAAAATATATTTTTTTAAAAAAAAATAAACAAAGTGATATTAAAATTGTATTATTGATTTTTAAATACTAAAAAAAAATTTAACATAAATTCAAAAAAATTATAAATAAATGAATAATATATAAATATAATAAAGCAAAAAAAAAAAAAATTAAATATATTACATTATATTATATTTATAAAATATTTAAGCAAAATCAAATAAAATATAATAAAATAAAATAAAGAAAACCCAGTAAATATTCATATCTTTCATATCTTATATATTAATTATAATATATAAATATTAAATGTCATTAAATATAAGTATTTTTTACTAAATTAATAATTAAACAGACTCTAAAATTTTTTGATTGGTTTTTGATATTAAGGGTATATATATTACTTTTTTTTTTTTTTTTTTTTTTTTTTTTTTTTTTTTAAATAATAGTGTAATTGTTTTCTGTTGTTGTTGTTTTCTGTTGTTGTTGCTAATACCATACTTTATATTATACAACTATGACTGAGACTTTTTTAATGAATAATATCTGAAATATATAAACAATTATTATTAACAAAAAAAAAAAAAAAAAAAATAATAATAATAATAATAATCATAGATTATTTTTATGACTATATTATACTTTTTTTTTTTTTTTTTTTTTTTTTTTTTTTTTTTTTTTTATGAAATTGATAATTCGTTAAATAAAATAAATAATAATTAATAACAATAACAATAACAATAATAATATTGAGTAAACAATTTTTAAAATAAAAATTAATTGTCTTTAAACATATAATTTTGAAATTTTGAAAAAAATTATTTTTATCTTTTTTTTTTTTTTTTTTTTTTTTTTTTTAATATTTCCAAAAATATATATATTGAATTTATAATAAATAATTAAATTTATTCATTTTCAATTAATCTAGCACCCTTAATTTCAAAATCGATCATTAAATAACTGTTGGATGCTTCATCGATATCATCAGACTCAATATTTGTAATAATTGCCATTTTTGGTTTTTTCGTAAATGGAAGATGATAGACATTTTCATTATCTTGACTTTCAGATTTAGAATGTTTAGATTGATGTGTTTCATCATCTTTCATTTCATTTCTATTTTTCTTTTTATTATTGTAGGTTGTAGATGGATTTAGATTTGTTTCTTTTTCATTATTTGTTTCTTGAATATCCGTAGTAGTATTATTTGGTTGTAAACGATCAATAATTGGAACGGAAGGATTCAAAATATCATTGGTTGATAATGGAAAGAGTTGAACTAACTTTGGACTATAGAAATAGGTAGTATCAGGATAAAATTTGATAAACTGTTTCATGTTCCATGGAATTTCTTTTGTAAAAGTCTTAGATGAAGAATCATAGTAATCTTGATTATTCTTTTTTACAGTAAGATCGGTAGATTCTTCATTCTTATTTTCATTATTATATATTTTAATAATATCTTTAATAGTAGAAGAATCTTTCGCGTAAGTATGATTTTCGTGAATATTACAGAATCCTTCCACAATCCAATTTTGAAGTAAATTCATTTGTCTTAAAGAATCTTCATCTAAATCTACATTCTTTGGATGGAAGACACTCATTAATGAAGAAATTTCATTGAAAGAGGTATATTCATAATTCTTCTTAATATTTCTATAGGTAGTATTAGTATTATCCTTTTGTTTTGACTTTTCGTTGGAATTATTTTTCTTTGCTTTTCTAGATTTTTCATTTCCTTTTCTATCCATTGAACGAACTTCTAATTCACCACGAATACTTTCAGTATCAGTTAATTCATACTTACCACTATCCAATAAGAATGGTTTTTCTTGTTCAAAACCACTACTTAATATTTTACCAGTATTATCCGATGAAATGGAAACAAGTGAAAAATCGCTAAGTTTATTCATAAATGATGAAATAAGAGAATGACTAAATTCATTATCGTTTTTTCCTACGAAAATCGATAATGGGAATGTGAATAAAGAAAATGAGAAAAGAATAACCATAAAAACAATACCAATTTCTTTGCTTTTGTTACTACTATTACTTTGAGTTGTTGCGGTATCATTAGAGTTTGTGAGAACTTCAGATTTAATATATAATTTATATATATCATTAGACATAGCATTGGAATTTATTTCTGGTACATCTGACATTTCCGGTATATCCATTTCTTTTTTAATTTTCATATATATATCCTTTCCTTTTTCCTTTTCATTTTTACTTCTATTTTCATTTTTATTTTCATTTTCATTTCTATTTCCATTTTCTTTTAAATTCATTTTTAATAATTCATTTTCTTTTAATAATTTTTCATTTAATTGTTCTAATTCAATAACCTTTAATTTTAAAGTTTGATTTTCAGTAATTAATTCTTGTGCATGAGTTTCCAACATATGTAATTGTTCGCGTTTTCTTTTTCTGGATAAATGTGCAGCTTCACGATTTTTTAAGAGACGCTCTTGACGTTTTTGATAAGCTGTCTTTACTTGATTATTATTATTATTATTATTATTATTATTATTATTTTTATTTTTATCAGTAGAACCATTAGGTAATATTGGTGTTGGTAAAAGTGTAGAATTTAATGGTATAGAATTAGCTGCTTTTACTAAGAATTGTTCATTAAAGTGATTGATACTATTTGATTTTGTTGTAGCTGGAGCTAATGGTAATATTGGGGTATGATTATCATTAGTATTAGTTGAAACAGCATTAATTTTTGGCTTAATAACTGGGAATTTAGAAGAATTAGTTGATAAATTATTCATAGTAGCGTTGGTACTATTTGAGTTTGTTTCTTTAGCACCTTTATTGAGTAAGTTTAAATATGGGAATTTATTATCAATAGTAGATGATGAAGTTGTACTACTACTATTAGTAGTGGTAGTAGACGTACTAATACTGTTACTATTATCAGAAGAATTATGAAGACACTTCCTCTTTCTACCTGGTTTTCCTTTTGATCCTTTTAAAAGATTTAAGCAAGAAGCAGCTACATCAGATTTTAAAATATCTGTTACATCAATACTATTTGATTTTTCTTTTTTCACTGTAGATAAAATCTTTGAATTATTACTTTGATTTAACTTTTTTGTTTGTTGTAAAGTTTCATTAACACTAGATTTTAATGAATTTAAATCTAATGTTGTAGAAAGTGGTGGATTAGAAGTTGGCGTTGTAACAATAGAGGATGATAAACTACTATTAGTAGAAGTATTTGTAGCAATAGTAGGAGTAGTAATTTTTGAAGATGTTGTTGTTGTTGATGGTGCAACAGTAGAAATAGAATTAACAAAAGTAGATGAATTTAATGGTGCTGAATTTGAACGAGCAACAGCTAATGGGTCACCCAATGCCAATGGTGATAAAGATTGAAGTGTGGAAAGATCTAAATCAGCTGTACTACTATCATCCATAGTATTACTTAAATTAATACTATTAGTTGGAACAGAAAACTTCATATTTGATGGTATATTTACGGTTGATAAATTCATTACAGTATTAAGAGTTTCAGGAATATTACTATTTGTAGGAAGAGATATATTTACAACTGATAATGGGTTAAGCGTTTCTTTTTTTTTTTTTAAAAAAAAAAAAAAAAAAAAAAAAAAAAAAGTATTTTAAAAATAATTAAATGTAAATATTTATAATATTAAATTTAATATTGTGTAGATAGAAAAATATAATAAAAATATAATAAATAAAATATTACATAAAAATTATTACAATAATAATAAAAGTTAATTTATATTAATTATATTTATTATTACATAAAATTTTCAATAAATATATATACTTTTTACTTTAAAAAAATATATATATATATTGATTATTTATGTCTAGTAATATTTTTATTTATATTTTATCATTTATTTACCATTTATATATGTTGAAGGAATAGTTATATTTGTATTTGGAAGAACTTGTTGGAAAAGTTGAGATTTATTATTTTCTGTAGTACACATTGCATTTAATAAAGCATTATTGTTAAAAAATTCTGAATTAGTGGAATACTGTGAAAGTAATTCTGGGTTAATTAAATTATCAGATTGAATTAAACTATTATTTTGGTAAAGCTGAGCTAAATTCATTAAATTTTGTTCTTCAGTTTTTATATCGTTGACTTCTGAACCTAAAGAAGAAGGAGAAAGAGCTTCTAATTCCATAGAAGGTGAATTCAAATTATTTGAGGTGGGATTTTGAGAATTTAAGTATATTTCATTATTTGGTGAATTAATATCATCTTGAGGTGGAGATAATGGTAACGTCTGGTTATAAACATTATTTGTAAACGAACTAAGTAAAGATATTTCAGATAATTCAACTTTATTTTTTTCATTTAAACCAACTACTGAATTTTTACCAATATTTTCCGTTTTTACATATTTTGAAAATAATTCTTCATTTAATTCCT
Source organism: Neocallimastix lanati (nom. inval.) (assembly GCA_016946835.1). Taxonomy (NCBI): domain Eukaryota; kingdom Fungi; phylum Neocallimastigomycota; class Neocallimastigomycetes; order Neocallimastigales; family Neocallimastigaceae; genus Neocallimastix; species Neocallimastix lanati (nom. inval.). Next base: position 1,854,066 of record JACVTC010000012.1, read on the forward strand.
CTTTTTCTGAATTATTTGCAATAAGCTCTTCTTTAATGTATGACAATAAGTCATTATCATTGTTAATTGTTTCGGACATTTTTGTATTATTGTTTTAATTTTATATATATATATGTTCCTATTTCTTTATGTAAACTTTTAATATATATACCAAGTAATAATATATATATTGTTAAAATAATATTATATCATTATTTATTAGTTATTTCATATGATATATAACTAATAAAAGAAAATAATATTTCTTTCTTTGTTTTCGTATTTTTTTTTTTTTTATGAAAATTTTATTAGAATCTTTTTTCTTTTAATAAAATTGTTTTTTATATTTCTAATATACTATTCTAGATATCCTTCACTTATTAAAAACTAATGTTGATATTTAAAATAAAGTATTATTTTTATTTTGTTATTTACTTATTTTTGCTTTATATTATTTCAGTATTCTCTGATTTCTTTTTTATTATTTCTTTTTTTTTTTTTTTTTAATTATTTATATTAATAATTGAACTTCTTTTTTTTTTTTTTATAAAATTTTATATATTTTTTAAAACTGTTTAATATATTTTATAGTAATATTATAAAACATTGATCATATATATATAATTATTACTATTACTTTTATTAATTATTACTTTGAATTAAAATTGTTTGAAAATTTTTTATTACTCTTTCTTTTCTTTTCTTTTCTTCTTCTTCTTTTTTTTTTTAAATAAATATTACTAATATTTTAAAAATACAGTTTAAAGAAAAAATTAAAAAAAAATATGTATATATATATAAAAGATAAAATAAAATATGTTTAATTTTTATATTAAATTTTTATATTAAAAACATATACACATTTTTTCTTTCTCTTATATAATATATATATTTATATATATTTACTTAATAACAAAATTATAAAATATAATATATAATGTAATGCAATATCTATAATATTTTCTATTTATTTTCTATTTATTTTCTTTTATTTCTATAATTTTTAGTATTGAATTTTTTTTTTATTCTTACATTATATATACAAGTCTAAATGTTTATATGTAATATGTAATAATAAATAAAATAAAATATAATTATCTATTATATAAAAAAGAAAAATATTTATTCTCTATAATTAATGTATAATATTCTACTGCTTAATTAATAATAACTATATAATAAAATACATTCTAATAAATAGATCAAATATTAGTTTTTAGTAAATAGAGTTTATATTAAAAAAAAAAATTAATTATATTAAATAAACTTAATAATTATTTTTTAATTTAAAAAAAAAATTTAATATATATTGATATTTAAATTAGTATTTATTAATGTATATAGAGATTAATTTTTTAATTTTTATTATTTATATTATTTATTTATTTTAAATAGTATAAACAAATATTAGTATATATATAAATATAAAAATATATATATATTATAATATTAGTATTTATTTTTATTTTTATTATAATTTCTTTTTTATTACCTTTTTTAAGTGATTTTGTGACTATAGGTTGAGTTCTAAAATAAATAAAAAAATAAATAAATAATTTAATAATTGAATTTTCCTTTTAGCTTTTTTAAACTATTTTTTTTTATTCTATTTGAAGCTGATCCTCTCTTTCCATAAATAGAGTAATATTTTAAAAATTTTGATATATTAAATTCTTAAAACAAAAAAAAAAAAAAATTAACTAAAAAAAAAAAAAAGCTAAAAATAAAAATAAAAATAAAAATAAAAATTATAAAATTATAAAAATACAATTAAAAATTGATTTATATATATATATTTAATAAACTATGAAAAAATAATAAAAACAAATTAAAGAAAAATTGTAAATAAAAATATTGTTTGTTTGTTTGTTTTTATTATTATTTGCATTAAATATTGATTATTTGGTAAAACCTAAACAATACAAATTAAATATATCTGGTAATACTTTTATCTTAATTGTTATTAGAAATAAAATAATTGTGTTTATTATAATTTATCTATATAGATCTATTTTTAATTGTATGTTCAGCATTTATTTTTTTTATTCTAAATACTCATGACCATAAAAAAATATTAATAAATTATTATTGAAAAAATTTATATAAATATCGAAAAATATATTTATATCATCTGAAAATTTAAATATTCGAAAAAAAAATGTATAGTCTATCATTTTATTCATTGAGTTATTTCAAATATATATATATTACAGTCTTTATTATTATATGTTTTTATATGATTTGGTTGTTTTTATTTATTTCATATTGAAAATAAATTAAAAAATAGTTTCGATAAAAAGAAAATAATAGAAAAAAAAGTAAACTACATTTTACAATATATATATTTTCTATGAGAAAAAAAAATCGAAACTTTTTCAATTTCTTTATATACATTTTTAATCCCCTCCATACTACTTTTCTCCTATTTAATTATGAGAAAAAAAAAAAAAAAACTTATGAATCAAAGTTTTAATTAAATTATATTAAAATTTTGTGAGTATCAACCATAAAAATAATTATTATTTAAAACAATTATAAAAAAATATAAATATGAGATAATATTTTTATATTTGTAAATATTAGATAATTAATTTATGTTAATATTTTTCTTGTCACTATTATTTATTATTAATGTTTATATATTAATTTTCAATAATATAAATAGTAAAATTGATTATATAATTATCTCATTATTATAAAAATAAAATAGCAAAAAATGAAAAATATTTCTATTAATATTAATAGAAATATTATAATAGTTATAATATAATTTATAGTAAAATAAAAAAAAAAAAAAAAAATTATGAGTTTTATTAATTAATTTATAGAATTTATTTTTAATATATCTTCTTTTAATATGCAGATTAATAAAATATATTAAAATATATCTATAAATAGAAATTTTAAAGATCAATTTTTACCAAAATTAATGAAATATTTAAATCAATATTATTTATAATTATTTATTAAAAATTATATATTATTTATATATTATATATTATTTATATATTATATATTATTTATATATTATATATTATTTATATATTATATATTTATTATTTTATAATTACAACTCATTTATTTCAAAATCTTTCTTTAATTCAAAAAATATATAACTACTATATATTACAAATACCATTAGAATTAATTGTAAATTTGGCTATAAAAATTTTTTTATAAAAATTTAAAAGTTTTCATTTACATTAAAAATGAATCATATAATATACTAATTAAGCATGAATAATATGTAAAAATATAGAAAAAAAATTAACACATATAATAAATAAATAATGAATCATAATATATATATAACTTCATCTATTGATTAATAAAACAATGCTTATGAATTTTTAAAAATGAAATATATACATATATAAATATATAATACATATAATATATATATAATATATATGTATATGTATATATTATATATATGTATATAATTTATATATAGATATATATACCAATGATTTTTTAATAAAATTTTATTAAAAATTATATTAAATCTTTACTACTCTATATCATAATTAACTTCAACCCCCAATAAATACTATGAATTTATTGGAGCATTTATATTGATATATATAATATAAGAATTAAAAACATAATCAATAAATAGACTTTTTTTATAATAGTGATATATTTATACTAAATATTTAAAAACGAAATAAATATATAATTATTATTTTTAGTATTTTACAAGCCTTTTTTTTTTTTTTGTTTAAGATTAATTTTTTTTATAGCCGCAATTATTGCTTAAGATTAAAGAGAGGGGAGAACAAAAGGGTCTCCAACCTCTCCCCTAAATGTATCAGATTCTTACTGAATTTTTTTCTCTACCTTTTCGACATCGATAAAGACTTCTCTCTAAGCAATGCTAATATGAAAAGTCATTCCATATACGCTGCTTTATAAGATGGGCTTCTTTTCAGTAATCTCTTAAACCATCATCAAAAGAGAAACAATTATATTAGATCAAGATACCGTCTAGCAACAGGAATACTTAATATGGCGAGCAAACACCAATTTCAGTTATAGGGAAAAACACCCTAGGAAGATGAAAATTACCCCATATAAATTCATGAAGTAGTTGCGGGTTCGATCCAGAAATTTTATGTGTATCAGTCCAGAGAAATAGCCACCAGGATAAAAACTGAAAAGACTATTAAACTAAGCCAATTTCTATTAAATAATATAAATTATTAAAGTTAAAACTTTAAAAATTAAAAATAAAATTAAAAATAAAATAAAAAATCTTGTTATAGATAATTTAATTTTGTCCTATTTTAATAACATTGTAACACAAACTATGAGCACAAAAACATGAAAAAAAAAATCCGTAATAATTATATATATGTATATTTTTTATTGATTTAGAATATGCTATTTTATATATTTTATTAGAATATTAGCATTATAAAATATGTACGTATTTAAAAAAAAAATGAAATTTCAACTTAGTGATAATTTACAATTACATTTTTACTTGTTATTACTCTTTAAAAATATTTCTTATTATAGACTAACAGGTTGTTATAGGTTAAAATATGCTTAAATATTTTACAATTAATAATATTTTATATACCAATATTTTATAGTTATATATAAAAATTAATATTTAATTTTCCATTATTTTCTATGATTTATATCTAATATGTTAAAAGTTTCAATATGTTTCAATATAAAGTTTTATATATAATTTAATTTATTTAATAAATATTTATATTAAATAATAATTACATTTTAAATAACATATTATTTTTAAAAGATTTTCTTCCCCTTAATTTTTTTTTTTTTCAACTACAGTTTAAGTAGGAAATAATTATATATACAGAATTTTCAAAATGAAATATATATAAAATAATATCATTTAATATCATTTACAATATTTTCTATAATTTAGTATGAAATCCATATTATCAAAATAATAACAATTTATTCAATCAAAAATTTTTTATACTGTTACCACAACTTAATTTAAATTAAAATAATTAATATTTTCTGTTAAACAATAAAAAAAAGAATAATCTATTCATTAATATATATATGAACAATTGAAAAATCAATTTTTTATTTTTATTTTTATTTTTATTTTTATTTTTATTTTTATTTTTATAGAAATTGAAAATTGTTCAATATCTATTGGTTATCGAAAATAATTATTTAACCAATATATTTTTAATCAAATAATTTTTGTATCACTACAATTTTTATAATTTATTATGGAATGACATGTTCAAATGCAGAAAAAAAATACATAATGTATTTTTTTTTCCTGTATTAATATATCCATAATAATATATAAGTTACATATATAGTTTTATTGTTTAATAAATTTAAAATTTTCCTTCTTATTAAGAAATAAAATAAATTAAATTAATCCTAATTAATATTAAATTTTATTTTTATTTTATTATTCATTTCCATATTATTGATTAAATAACTTTAAATAATATTTTTTTAATTAATAAAGATAGATATATCTTAATTTTTAATATATATATATACTGATATCACATTATAATATATTAACCAATTTTAAATAGTTAATTTAATAAATATATAATTCTACTTCTATTTGATGTAACATAACAGTTTTTTTAGATTTATTTATTTCTAAAATTTTAAATTTAATTAGTAAAACATAGTGATTCATTTTTATAATAAATAATAAATATACAAATATTTTTATATAAATTTATTTTATTGAAATTTTAACTTAGGTTCAATATACATTATAATATATATTAATTAAAAATGTAAATCTTTTTTAATTATAAAAAAAAAATAAAAAAAAAGTAAAAAAAAAAAAAATAAAAAATTAATAATTCATCATATGAAAATAATAAAATATTGATTAATATAATTAATGAAATTTATTAAAAATTTTTCAATAATAATAAATAATAATTAATAATAATATAAATAAATAAATAATAATAATAATAATAAATAT